>JADLZK010009018.1:0-23197 GCA_015847255.1 Hyparrhenia diplandra | reverse complement strand
AATAAAAGCTTCTAAGTTCTGAATAACAATGCAAATCAAAATGTGAAACTAAATTTAGGATTTGAAGCCTCCTGACTCTGGTTCATTATATGGTAATTTTCTGTTTTGGAAGAGATAAACTAATGACAGAAAATGCCTGATACAAACAAAAGCTTAATGTGTATCCAGTACATGCAAATGGAAATGCCATGGCTTTATTGAAAGGTAGTATTAGAATCTTAATATACTACCAGTAGAAACCACACCAAAAGTTAATATGCAATCTTGCAACGCAGAAAACCACACCAAAGCTAATGTGCTAAGGCTTTGTTGAACCTCATGCAAACTGATATGTCGTTCAAATTGCTGCTACCACTGTCATCTTGATGTGCCACTTTTTTTCACTGTTCTATTCCTTATCAGTCTGCCTTCTTCTCTTATCGCGTGTCTCATCCTTGTTTGAAAACAAGATGAGGAGTTTGATTGGGAAAATGGGGGTCAAGTATGACATGGGTGTAGAACTAACTGGTAGCCTTGTGGGCGTTTCATACGTACTCTAGTCTGTGCCTCCATTGATAGCTTGTTTGCCTGGTCTTCTTAATTTTGCCAAGTTTTGTTTAATTGGTCGAAAACCTCAGTATTTTGATTCACCTCCTCAAAAACTAGAAGAGAAGAGACAAATGTTTAGTTATTGAACGGCCAAGTACATATATGTGCTAAATTTAAGAAATAAGTATGTATGCACCACGTATGACTACTTGAACAGCCAAGTAAGGAGTACTTTGTTGTTAAAATGGAAGAAAGAAGTATGTGGTTGCAGCAACCGTGAGGTTAATGGAACCATCAATGCCTATGTTCTCTGAGGGGACTTACAGAAAATGCAGCATGGTTTTCGTTCACTTAATAAAAATTGCAGTGGGATGGTTGGAAACTGTCTCGATGGCAGCACTAATGGCTCTTGAAATGCATCGTAGAGTATCATCATCATCATCATCTTCCGCTGGATTGTATTTTTCGTTAAACCCAAGCCTGTTGGTACACAAACTGATCTTAACCTTGCTGAGATGGGAGGTGTGCTGGATGCCGAACTAGATGGAGCACCATTCAGGCACTATCTGATGCAAACGGAACTGGAAGCTTCACATACTCAAGCTTTGACATTTGATCCCTTCAAACTCCAGCGAGGTCCCAATAATAACCTATGATAAATAGGTCGAAGTATTTCAGACTTCTGAATCTGTTGTTGCCAGGAAGACAATCCTTCCAAGTACCCCGGCAGTGACTAGGTCGAGACAAAAGTAAACTTGTTATTTCTCCAAGGATATCAATATCTCTGGTCTCACAGATGATTGTCAGTTTGAGCACACCAAGGTTTCCAAGTGAGCCCATCCAATTTGGCACCCTATAGATGGGAACTCCTCGATGCAGAGCTTGGGATGCTACAGGAAGCCGCAGGGTGCAATTGATGTAGCGCCAGTGGGTATACGCCGCTCGAGTGGTTGCCATGTAAGATTATGGAGGTATATATAGCATGAAGACAATAAATTTCCAACATGATCACGAATGACCTCGGCATGGCTTCTTCCATCTGAGCCATCTGGTAACTTAATATTCCATATAATCTTTTGTGTCCTTAGCTTGAGAGTTTCCAGAATTCTTGTATGGACTTCACTTGTTCAGGATTGGAGTCCATACTCCCTCAACTCTACCAAGTTGTGCATCTTTCCTATGGTTCCTTCTGGAAATCTAGCATGTGAATTAACATATAAACGTGCCAGTTGTTGAAGTTTCATGATAGCTTGTGGTAGTTCACTCTCCCGTGCTCGCATATCCAGTGTCTGTAGATGTTGTAGTTCACCAACATTCTCTGGTAGCTTTCTTTATTGAATATGAGCTGAATCGCAAGTACTTTAGATTAAATAGATTTCCGATACTTGCAAGATGATGGCTTCCATTTTCTCTACAATATCCATCCAACACACGAAGAGTTGTGGAAGGCAACAAAGATAATTTCACAGGCTGTCCAAATATAGTAACTGACCGGAAGCTAGACAACAACTGGTCAGCCCATAAAGTAACATTTTTTTCGTTGTGTTGCTGACACAAAGCCTACGAACCTTGTATTCTGATGTGTATGGAGGCATCTCTCAGCATCTAATGAAGTTACAAAAATCTCTCTTCAGCAGCCTTGCATTTGATGTAGTCAAGGATGATGTCATGCACTCGACATGCCTTCGCCTGACCATACTTTATTTTAACAGGTTGATCATGCTTCTATTGATCAGATCGTTGAAGTAGTCCTCACCAGTTTCATATTTAGTTTGACCTTCTTTCACATGAATGAACCCCTTCTGCAATTCACCTATTGATCAAACATTTTTTCTTAATTCAAAATCTTCTGAAACATGCTCATGTACAACAAAACAAGTTCTTAGATGGTGAGGAATACAAAGTAACTCATAGATAATATGGCCGCTATTCTCAGCACCAGGATTCTTAGCAAAGAGCAGAACCAATAGCATTAAGTACCCGGTCCCATTCTGCTTTTGAAAACTGATTTGTTAATAAGCCAGATACTGCAATAATTGCCAATGGTAGACCACCACATTTTCTCAATATTTTTTTCAAGTGGGACATGAATTTTCTAAAGAACAACCTTTGGAGTCATCAAAACTAAGAGCCTCTATTTCATGAACTTGAGAAGAGCAAATTTTGCAACCGTACGTGTCGCCATGATTATTTTGCTCCCAAATATCATTGTCCGGTAATGCAAGTTTGATAAATCCCCCAATGTCTTTTTTTTTCCCCATACATCATCAATCACGACAATGTACCTGCACACATTATTTTAACAAAGGTGCAATCAGTGATCAAAGACTACAACATTAAAATTGTATGCATTAGTAACATCAACTATGGGCTGATAGGTTGATGAATGATGATGAGATGGTACTTTTGCACATCATAATAAGTGGCATTTCAGTGCGTGCAATAAAATATTTCAAAAAATTTGCCAAACAAATATCTATATGAACCCAAATATATTATCATAGACAATCAGGCTTACCTTTTATCTTTGGAGGTGTTTCCTGAGTTTATCAATGAGCTGTTGCTCACCATCATCCTGTGTATTAATACCACTGCACTTGACCCATTGGAAATGTGTATTAGAATCTTTCGACATCAGAGTTCGAGAAACCCACACGAAAGCTGCACATTTGAACTGGCCTTCAATGGTGTCATAGACTTGCTTTGCAAGATAGTCTCTAAGCAAGACCCCACAACCAGCAATTGAGAGCACTTTAGGGTTTTGCTGATGAACCTTTGGCTCCATGTTTAACAACTCAATGATATGCTTCTTAGGCCATCTGTGCCCACAAGTTTATCAATATCCTCATATGCCTTCCTGCAGCCTAGGATCAATAGAAGAACTGCGATTTGTTTTTCAGTTGGGACAGATCATACCTCTTGTGCCTCTCATTTGCTTCTATTACAGATGCCTTGAAAAGTTCTTCAATCTGATTGGCAATCTCATGGCGTGCCTTCAGTTTCTTCAGCTTGCGGAAGAAGTGCTTAGCCTCCGAACTCCCATCTGGCTGGTGCTCAACACGAACCATGAAGGCATCAACGCAGTCTTCCAAGTCATAGGCCAGCTCACGTAACTTGTCCCTCCATGCCGCCATTTGAGGGTTGAGCTCCTCTGCATCTGTGAGCATCTCAAGTGTGGGGACTCATGGCCCTGAGCTCATCTCTCAAAAACTTGATCTGCTTGCGACACCTTTGAGCTTGACGTACTTTCTTCTTCGAAGGAGCAGGAGGTTGGACAGGAGGGGCTTCATCACCCCGTGGTGACATTCCACAAGAGCTGCCGTAGCAGCCATATTTGCTCATCCGGTGAGCTGAGCTCGAATGTGGTGGTGGTGCTGTGGAAGAGCACTGATTCCAGATCGTGTATTGTGTGAGGTGCAGGCAACGCCTACTTTCAAGGAAGAGTAGCAGTGGGTGAATTGTTTTTTTTCCCTCTAGATCCAAGGCGAACAATTATGAACTATTAAGCTTAGCTTTGGGAAAAGAGCCATGAAAAGGTAGTGTGAAATGAGACCCGTAACTAATTTGACTCAGATCAGCATCTTGGATTAAAATTTATCATGCTTTTACAGGGCTTTACCATGGGAAGAGAGAAGCAGTGACGCACTGTCTGGGTTAATATTTTCGAAGAACGATACAAGCCAAGCTTTCCATGCAAATAATAAGGAGATGGTGGCAGGCATAGAAAACATCGAGGTTTATGGCACAATCGTTTTGGCGAAGTAGTTCTATGCCTAGCTAATCGGTCAGAGATGCAAACTTTGCTCAATTTGATAAACATTATGAGACATATTCTTCTAAGGCCAATGACAAACATAGGAAAATTAAGAGAACCAAGAAATTATTACTTTGTAGGAGATAGAGTCTCGTAGATGGCGACGCCGGTGATCGCCCCCTTGTTGGTGACCCCTCTTCTCCGACGTGTTCTCCCATGGATCCCCAAGACTCAACCCCCGCCCCGGCCTGGTTGTCCAGCGGAAATCCTTCCATTGACTTCAATGCCTCGGTTGCCACACCTCTGCATCCCATTCATCCCCATTTCTTCTTAGTACTCTCGGTGGGTCGTATTTTCCGACTATCGAAACAATCGCCGCCGCCATTCTCCGCAATCGGTTCTGGTGGCTCGCAAAGATTTTGATGTTCGTAATCTGAGACCTTTCATTTCTCTGCTTCATGTTCATCAGTTGGCTTTCATGTGTATGGCCTCAAGTCCTTTGTGTCAGCAATTCAAGTGCTTCTTCAACCTCCTCGGCACAATGGAGGAGCCTCGTTCATCTCGAACACAAAAAGTGGTTGGTCGAAGAAGAAGTTTCAAGGAACACAGGTTCATCGCAAAAATCCTCAATCTTCTGATGACGTTTCCTCCACTCGGAGAACTCCATCTCGTGAGCCCAAATCAAACCTTTCTGATTTTTTGATCACCGCAACGGACATGTCTTAAATTCAAAGTTTCAAAATTCAAATCCCATGATTAGCGCCGACGCTCTTATTGATCGCTTGAATTTTGGAAGAGCCGCCCCAAGCCGCCCCATCGGCCTTCATTCAAAGAATTTTAGGCCCACCCTCGGCTAGGGCCTCCTCTTGCTCCAAAATCTTGCACAAGGTGCCTTGCTCTAGATCATCTGCGCCCGCTAAAGAATAATATCACGTGCAGAAATCGTTTTCGCTTATGGCCACGCCGGTATCTCTTGCCGATACCCATGCTTTCTTTGTTGTAAAATGGGCAATCTTTTCCCCTCGAATGCACCCACAAAGCATTAATACAAGTATGACAAGTGGGACCGATGCCCCGAGGCGTTTAGGAATTCCCCGCAGATTTTTCCTCGCTGCCAGTCCTCGCTTTCATTACTCCGTCTCCCGTTTCGCACTGGTCGCCACTTGGCTATGTGCTCCGAGCAAATGGGTTAGTAGACGCACGACGACGAGCCTGGCGGCCACCATCGCCACCACGTCAAGCACCTGTCAGCCTACTCGAGTAAGATTCTCCTCGGGCTTTGTGGTGAATATGAACAACTTAATTCCTTTTCGCCTCCGCATTTTGCACCTCAATGCATTCGCCATGTCTCTTGGGAGGACCTCGTTCTTGCTACAAGAATCCCACCTCCCTCCCTCCGATCGTACGGCAAATCCGCTGCTCCGCTGTTGATCACACCTTTCCCGCCTCACGACTCGTGAGACGAGATGATTCATGGCCGGCCCGTTGATGCGAAGGGTGGTTGTTGGTCACGTGCCGACCTCAATCTTGATTTAGCCATTGCTGTGTTCAACCCCGCTTCCTCAAGGTCACGCTCTTAGAAATGAATGAATCTCGAATATTTCCACAACCATGTCCAAATAGGCTTCCGCAACATGTACCCAACGCCTTATGGTCAAGCTATGGTATGTTTCAATTATCTGCTTTCAGAGAGATTTGCTCATCCAAAACAGCCCACACTGGGCCACGCCCCACTTTCACGTGGGACCTTAACCTCAAGCAGATTGGCGCCAGATCACGCTACCAATACGTTTACCGAGTAACAAGAAATGGAAATCAAAGAGATGAACTGCCTTCGAGCATATTGACATAGGATAGAAGATCTTACAATGGTGATGAAGACACCATCGATTATATTGATCGAGTAGCCAACCGGAAGGCAAGGGGTTTATCCTGGGGATGTTATGGTGCTAGACCGTCCGCACAAACCCATGTTCCAATGCAACTTGAGCGGATGGAAATCTTGGGCTTCTACGCCTTTTCTCCTGCTAACGCCCCGGCGAACTCCCACGTCGTTGGTCTCCTACTGACAAATAACCTTACCTTCTGATATGCCGATATTCCGAAAAAATGAGGGGTGAGTACAAAGGTATCAAGAGCCTCCAAAACTAGGGTGGTTTGGTATATTAAGGATTGGGCCCTAGCAGAGTCTCAAAAAAACCTCTCGCTAGTTCCCCTGGTTATCTCATATCATCACCTTTACATCATAACAAACGTTAGTTATAGCTAATCATGGATGTTCTTTTCCTAGCATTCGTCCATTCCAAGGACGGGCTATTCGAATAGATTCAATAAAACTCTGCAGAGTGTTGTACAAATTTCCCCACACGATGGACACATCCTCTTCCATGATCGGTGGGCGACAGAGGTCCAACGAGATCCGCATCCGCTTGAGTGCTACTCTAGGTGTATTGGTACAATCTTCACCACGACTTCTCAGGGGTTGGAAGGATGACGCATCATCCTAGACAATATGGTGATACCAAATCACCTACGGCTTTAAGCATGTGTAATACCTTATTACCCAACCTATACCGGCAAACACCATACCCAATCATTAATCATAAATATGTGCACCTAGCAATCGCGCCATCGCGCCAAACACTTACGTGAAGATCACCAAGATCCACGCCAACCCGGACCATGGGGCCACTCTCCCATGTTCAAGCCTCCTAATAGGTCGCTTCGCCTACCCGACCACCTTGGCTCCAAATTATACCTCAACCCAACTAGGTGTGAATCAAGCCGTCCCATTTATGGCGGTGGTCAGTATTGAATATCGCACTAGGTAGAAGGTCTATGAACCGGGTCCTTAGGGAGGCGAGTATTTCCTCTCCTCCAGAATCCTCACTACGATTCCCGTCAATCCATCTCACAATGAACTACTATTACCCACCTCTTTGTTGGTTAGGTTCACAAACGATCTCAAAGTTATACTTAATCACAACGTATGAGCGTAGGTAACGTGGATGATTACGCCATCCTCACTTAGCTCCATAGCTACGCTATCAAGCTTCATACCACTATATACTAATCGATTATCATCATCATCATCGCTATATCATCACATTATTAAAGTCATGATTAGGGGTAAGGACTTGCCCGGGAGGTTCTTACACCCATGACGGCGTCGAACGTTCCTAGTTCTACTTTGACGGAAAGCTCCTACTTGTCGCCGAAACTACCTCTGCAAGCTTCGTTAAACCTAGCTTGAACTATAGCACAAAAACAAACATAGAACATTATGGTGGCAATGGGTTAGATTTATAGAGCCAGATTTTAGATGAATTATGGAAGAAGCTTCACGCAAAATCGAAAGTTAGTATGCATGAGATATGGATTTTTAATATTAATCCCCCAATTAAATTATTAGGGTAATATTATATTAATTTTATCATGTAATAAAATTGGAACTACTACATGATAAAATTATATAAATCAAATAATGAATTTACAAATTTTCTCGGGGAATTTTTCCTTGACACGGGAAGGTCTCACTTTTAATACTCGTAGCAATATCCGGCACACCTAGCTTTTAAACCGTGTACACAGAAAGGCTCCATACACGGGGTGCCACGTGGGTCCGTGGGACGCCACACAGTGGCTGCCACGAGGCGCCACGCGTATTACGCAGGATCACGGTGGCAGCAGACGGCGTCAGATCGGATGGTAACGGAGGGCGACGTGGCTACTTCTCATTGGCTCGCGGCCTCGACTGAGCAGTCACGCCGCGACGACGCGTGTTCGGTTGGATCCCGTCCGCCGCACTGCGTGCGATGGCGCCGCCGCCGACTCCGGCCGGAGTTGGCCACCCCGGGCTCTTAGCTCGCCGTGAGGGCGCGTTGGCCTCCCACCCTCTCCCCGAACCGATGGCGTGGCTTGGGGTGGTAGGAGGGGAAACCCCACGACGACGGCATGCCTGGCGGCGGATGGTGGCGGCGACATCTTGAGGATGCCCTCGCACGCCAGTATAGCGAGGGAAATAGGGGAATTGAAAGAGAAAGGGGTGGCGATACGCACACGCAGTTAATCGACCGATGACGACCTCCTAGACGGCGACTGAAGCTTTTCTCCGATTTCCGCGGAATTCGAAGTTGGGGAAAACTTGACGCCGTGGAGAGGGAAAGGAGGAGGGGAGGGACCGAGGCGAGCCCGGCGAAGCCCAAATAAGAAAGTGAGCAATCGGGAGGTGGTGCGGGCTGGATCGTGCCCCGCGGTGGCTATTTATAGCCTGAGTCACGCGCGGTGCTCCCTGCTGATATTTTCCCCGTTCCGATCTTTTCCGACCGCCAATGCCCTCTACCGGTGCCCGACAGCATCCAACCGGGCGCCGAGCCGTCAGGTTGCCACAGATCTCTCAAGGCGGTTCGCCTCGTGCGGCTCAAGCGAGCCGCCGGCTGTTGCCGAAGTCGCGGTTATCCACGCTAGCCGGCCGCTGCCGCCATGATCGCCTCGTCCCGAGTGAGGTGCGTGCCCCTGCTCGTTTCATGTTGAAGGGCGCCCGGGCAAAGGCGCGTAGAGGAGACGAACGAACGCGACATGGCTTCCTCGCAGAGAGCCAGCCGGTTGCTCCTTCGCCGCTCAGCAGCGCACTCGGGCCGCAAGTATCTACGCGGTCGCCGCGCGTGCTGACGCCGGCGCAGGACGGGTGAGCCGGGCTCCGGCTTGACATGACAGCTCGGCGCGGTGAGCGAGGCCACTGTGCTTGAGTCGTCGCTAGCTGGCACGCAGCAGGGAGGCGCTGGTCCGCGACACCGTGGCGGAGCCTCAGCTGCCTCCGAGAAGAAGATGAAGTTGACTGCCGGCCCCACTGCCGGGCGAAAGAGAGGGAAGGGGAGCGAAGCCGGCTCGCTTGGCATCGATGCCGATGGGCCGGCTGCCGAGCGGGAAAGAAAGGAAGGGAGGGAAAGGGACCACTGGGTCGGGCGATAGAAGGGAAGGGAGGAAATGAGCCTGTCCCTGTTTTCTATTTTCCTTTTCCCTTTTCCTTCTCATTCTTTATCCTTATTTCTTCCCTTTGTGTAAATATATATATGTATTTATATTTATTTTACAAGCACAATATTATATATTCCTCTTCCTACTTATATTCAGAGAATATTCATCAATTGTACTCTTAAAATAAATATACATACATAGGGTGGCACACTTCTTTTCTCAATTCTATTATTTCATGTGTACTATGTATTTTATAATTACTTTTCCCAAGCACATTTATATCCCATGACTTAGTTGTCAAGAATATTCTTTAGTTGTGCTTGTTAAAATATTCATACATATATTTCGGTACACACGTGTTTTCTAGATTGGATTCCCGCAGAAATTCATAAATCATTTCTCATGCATTTACTTCCATAAATAAAATCTAGAGCTTACCTTTGCATCCTTGGTCACCATAAAGCTTGACAAGCAACAAACAAGATTTCATATTTTCTATATGGTGAGAGTTTGAATGCAAGTTTTTCGGAAATGGTTTCTGCTTAGCTTTAAAATAAATCAAGTTTTAGTTGTAATTCAAAAGTTCAAATTTTTAGTGATTTTAAAAATGATGCAAAAAACACGAGTGTTACAACAACACCGCATGGCAATGTTACAATTTCTTCATCCCACATAATAGGGCTTGGAACCATAGACAGCTACTATGACTCATGAAGTTTGGATGATTTTTCTTGGACCGGATTTGGACCTCTGCACTCAACGACTCATTGAAAAAAGTTGTTTCCTTTGGACATCCGCTATGTGGGAAGAAGATCGCCTTTATCCTTTTCAGCAATGGTCAAAAGTTAGGGTGACAGAGCCAGATGAGATCCCCTAGTTTTTTGTTTTCATTGAAGGGACTAGTTTTGAGTCAAACAAATTGATTTGTCCAATGTGAGGTTTTTCACACTCAAATGTGGCATGGTTGCTCAAGATAAAGACCTCGCACCTTGATGATGATTTTAATCCCAACAATCTTTTTCTTCCATGGTTTTGGACAAGGCCAATGGCAACCCTCCTCCACCCCCCACCTCCACCAAGCCACAGACTCGCAACTCCTTTATCCTGAGAATCTACAAGCCATGGGCTAGGTGCTTGGCCCGACAAGATGTTCAAAGTGCCCTTCATCAGATCTCATTGCCCCACCATCGGTGCCACTACAACAAGATGACCCACCCGCCGATCCTATTCGTAATGTCGATAATGAAGTCCTCGCTACCATGAAGAAGTTCTCCAAGTCCGCACTCTCGAAGGTTATGAACAAGGCTCCGTTATCCCCGGTCGGGTGCTTGTAATGGATGACTTGACAGATGCCTCCGATGATGATGCCCCGATTCCCCCGCCGCCTGCGCTCGAGGTCAACATACCATTTGTCCGTAATCCTCAAAATTTTCTAGTAGATGATGTTCCACTTGAGGACCTAGCACCTTTTGATAAATTGCAGCCACATCCACAAAGAATGTCCAACTTGGCTTTTAGGAAACATTTGTCCCTCCAGGTTGATCCCATTTCCTTCTAGTGTGGTGAAAAAGGCCCAAGTGCCAATGCATTCCGGATGTTGGGCCAAATATCCAAAGCCCACAACCACTATCCCCACTGAATGGATGGACTTTTTTTCACTTCCCTGCCTCCCCGGGGCTAGGTCTTTTGAATGGGCACAGGGAATTTTTTGAAGTCAAATGCTTGGTCCTCTCTTTCACCAAGCTTCAATGCGAAGTAACTCTTATTCTTTTAGTTTACCAAGCTCAACTCTCCCTCCATTACTAGTTTCTCCAGGCCCGATCCACCCGAACCTTTTGCTTGGATTATGAAATTCTCCAAGACCGCCAAGATGAGCAAGCAAAGAGGAGAATCAGAGCAAGATCCCACCGATGCACTACTGAAGCCAACAAGTCATGAGAACAAAGAAAACTCTCCTCTTTGATTTTGGCTAGGCGGGGCCCACCTTCTCCAACAAAATTGATGGGCTCTCGACACTATTTCACCTTCAGCTCCCAAACCAAAAACATGGTAAGGCCCCATTCTTTCGATTCAATTAAGAAGGAGTGCTAGAATTCATAAGCGCTCAATGGTCATAAGCCAACAAAGCATCCCTATAAGTCTTGCATTGGTCGTAATGCTAACCCACCAACTCTTTCTCACTCACTGTAGTTAGAGATTTGGGGGGCAACCTTCAACATTGATCCAAAGATCCCCGATGACGCAAAGACTCACCTCTCGCCCACTAAGAAGCAAGCGGTTTAAGGCCCAAGAAAAAGAGTGCGGATGAAAGCAACAAGGGGGAGGAAGATGGTCGGGGGTCCCCATCGACCTCGATGATGGCATGAACTAGATGTTTGTCCTTTTATCTTAGATGTCTAAGATACCTCTTTTTTGTAATAATTATAGGTTTTTATATGGCTACAAGAACTCGGAAAGTTTTAAGTTGGAATATTCGTGGCATAAACTTCGGTAGAAAAGTGGAACTCAATCGTGGGATAGAATTACGCACAAGAATCGTGATGTGGCTTATATTGGCGATTACGTCCCCCCCTTTTTATGATTTTTGTTGTCTTGTCTCATTTGGAGCTTCTAGGAGTACTTTAATTGTTTGGAAATCTTTTTTTAAGTTCCAAGGTTCACTCATACACCAAAATTCTTACTCCACTTTTGTTATGTTCTCTTAAGTCTCATAACAATGCTAGTTGGGTGCTTACAAATATTTATGCTCCCCTCACTGATCCTCAAGGGAAAAAGAGTTTTGTCAACCGGTTTAAAAACATTAATATGCCACCTAATATAGATTGGCTCATTGTAGGAGATTTTAATTCTAAAGAAATCCAAACATAGAATAAGCCCGGGTGATGTTTTACGATATGTTGATGTTCAATGAGGCCATCGATGTTTTGCTTTAGTAGAATTACCACTTAAAGGCCACGATTTATATGGACAAATAAACAACACCCCTTTATTGGAAAGACTAGACTGTTTTTTTATACGCTAGTTGGACCCTTTCTTATCCGAACACATTTGCCACCTCACCTGTTAGAGAACCTTCGGACCATTCTCCATGTGCAATTACCAACTCAACAACAATCCCTAAGGGTAACATTTTTAGATTTGAAAATTTTTGGCTACATCATGAAGATTTCGGAATCAAGTGCATCATGGGTGGTACAACCCTTTTGAACATTGGGACTTTGCTAAAACTATCTACGCAAAATTAAAGAATCTTAGAAGAGTTCTTAAAGCCCGGAATAAAACTATCTCAAGTCTCAAGACAACCATCAACAATGTCAAGAAAATTATTAATTTTTGAACCTTCTAGAGGAATTTAGAGATTTAAGTTCGATTGAATGGAATTTTAGAAAAATTCTAGAGACTAAACCTACTAGTCTCCTTCAAAGAAGAAAAAAGCTATTTGGAAGCGTAGAAGCCATATTAAATGGGTTACTTTGGGGATGCTGGCACCAATTTTTCCATGCACATGCTACGCTTAAATTTAGGAAAAATTTTGTCCTTTGCTCTTGAAGATGATCAAGGAAACTCGTCATCGATCATCATAATGCTAAAAGCTGGTCTCATCTCGGAATAGTTTCAAGGAAAGGTTAGGCACAAGCAACTTCTCTCGCAATTTCATACAACCTCAATTCCTACTTTCAAAACCCTCCGACCTATCGAGTTAGTTTTGCCTTTCCGAATGGATGAAATTGATAGCATTGTCAAACACTTGCCCTCAAACAAGGCTCCAGGCCCGATGGTTTTAATACGTACTTTGTGAAGCACCGCCGGTCTATTGTTGCTCTATTTTTACAACTTGTGCCATGGTTTCTATCATAACAATATCATACAAGAAGTATAAATGGTTCACATATTACTCGATCCCTAAGAAAGATGACCCTACTAAAGTCTCGACATGGGCAATCTCCTTGTTGAATACTTCTATTAAAATCATTACTAAACCGCTTGCAAATAGGCTTCAATCCTTGCTTCCCGCCATCCCGCACAAAAAATCAATATGGTTTTATCAAAATAGAAGTATTCAAGATTGTCTTGCTTTTGGCATTGGAATATTTACATTCATGTCATCATAGTAAAAGGAAATTGTTATTCTTAAACCGGATTTTGAGAAAGCTTTTGATAAGGTGGAGCATGAGTTCATGCCGCAAATCATAGAGCACAAAGGTTTCCCGCAGCTTTTGGCTTCAAGTGGATGAGGGCTATTTTTCCACCGCACCTCATGATCTTACTTAATGGAGTTCTAGGAAAGGTTTTTCACGCAAAGGGGGAGTGAGACGAGGAGACCCCTCTCACCATTATTATTTGTCCGTGTCGCTTGATTTTCTTCAAACAATCATAAATGATGCAAGAACCCAAAGACTCCTCTCTTTTACCAATTCCACTTAATGCTGATAATGACTTCCCTATTTCTTGCAAGATGCGAGACACTCTTTGTCTTCATGAATGGAGACCTAAATGAACCGAATAATCAAGAGAATGATTTTGCTCAATCCTCGGGCCTCAAAGTGAATTTTGATAAGTCAATGATGTTACCCATTAATATCTCCGAGGAAAGAATCAACATTCTTGCACAAAATTTTGGTTGTCAGGTGGTGTCCTTGCCTTTCACTTATCTGGGTTTACCATTGAGTATTACTAAACCCATCGTTGCCGATTTCGATTTTACGCCCTTAGTAACAAAGTGTGAGAGAAGACTTGTTGCTCTATCCTCTTTTCTCAATGAGGCAGGAAGGTTGGAGATTGTCAATGTCAGTCATCGCTGCCTTTGCCTACTTTTGCAATGTCGACCTTCTTACTCCCTAAGGAGATCATCAAACAAATAGATAAATACGTAGGCACCGCTATGGAGAGGAGAAGATCTGGACAGCAAAACCCTTCTAAAGCCGCTTGGCCGTGTCACTTTACCAAGACCTCGAGGGGGATTAGGAGTAATTAATCTCTATGTCCATAATCTCGCCTTTTTGATCAAATATCTACATAAGTTCTTTAACAAAATCACGCATACCACGGGTTCAACTGTGCGGGAAAAATACTACTCTAGAGGTAACTTGCCCTGCAGCTACCCTAACCTTCGAGGATCCTTTTGGTGGAGAGACTTCCTTAAGCCGCTTGATACTTTCAAGGAATGGCCACAACCTCAATTGCGGGGAGGGCGACCGACCAAGCTCGTGGAAAGATGCTTGGTCCGATTCAGTTCTATCACAAACTTACCCGAGCTCTTCTCTCTTTTGCAAAGAATCCTTCAATATACGTAGCTAAGGCTGCGGCTTGAGAACACTTCTATGATCTTTTTCATCGCCACTCACACCTAAGCCTTTACACAGTTCAAGATCTCCGTGGACATTATTGAGTAACTGGATTTGCAAATTGGGTGTTTTTAGTTCATGGACATACATTTGGGGTAACAATACCTTCTCCTGTTCCAAAGTATACAAACACTTGGTGGGGCATCATCAGGTTCATATAGCTTTCAAATGGTTGTGGAAGTCTTGCCATCAAAACAAACGGAAATTTTTCTTACGGCTTATTCTCGATTGACCGTTTAAGCACGGATCACTCTTGAGGCGAAGAAACATGGTCTTACCAGTTTACTCTTGTATCTTGTGTAATCCTCGAGTTGATGAAGACCTGCACCATCTTCTATTTGATGCCCTTTTTCACAAGCATTCTGGTTCTCTTTTCATCTTATTATACCCCCCCTCGTGCGAGCACAGTATGGGATTGTCGAGGCACTTAAATCACAACTTCAAGTACCATTCTTCATGGAGATCATTGTCACCATTTGTTTGCGGGCAATCCGGAGCTTACACAATGATGTCATTTTTCAGAGGATTCCTAACTCTATCCAGAGGGTCGTCAGGGTGTTCAAAGAAGAATTTGTCTTAGCTATTCTAAGAGCAAAAGCTAGATTCCTCACCCTGTAATAGATCAATGGCTAGAAAATCTTGTATAGTGCTGTTGATTTTCTTTGTTTCCTTTCATGTTTCTTAAACTTGTACTGTGACTTTGTTTTATTTATATCAATAAATTACCAGTAGGGGTGCAAACCCTCCTGTTTCATCAAAAAAACTTTGCTCAATTTAATAAAGGAAACTGTGGTGGTTTCTCGCTGTCTAGTTGAGAAACCCACTGGCCTAGTGTGTGGCAAATTAGTCTGCCGAGTATATAAAAACAGAGTTGCAAACTGATAGAGAAGGCAACAGAGAGGACAGGGAGGTGGTGCGCCCGTTGGCAACTTGGGGAGTTGGGATGCCTTGACGACCAAAGTTGCAAACATTAGCAACATCTCCCTACGCGTCCTGGCTACCCCTAGGCCCTAGGCAAACTCCTCAGGATAAAGCCTGACGTACTCGTCGCTAAGCAGCTTGGTGAGCTTGGACAGGAGCACCTTCAAGCCTTCGACACCCCCGTGGAGACGCTCACCAGAGCAGCCTCCATTTTTCTGCTGCCGCCGGATACTCCGTGTTGTGATTTGTGAGAGCAGGCAGGTGATCAGAGACAGAGAGACGCGAGACGATAGGGGAGGTGGAAACAGGGGCAGGTTTTGCGTGTGGGGCAGAGTGATGGAATTGTCCTACGTGAACGTGAATGGATAGAGATACATTCATCATGTATACGCGTTCTTCTTTTTAGGCAGCAGTGGAATCTTGATGGAGATACATTGATCATGTATACGCGCTGACACCTCCTCTCTCCCTCTTAATCAAGTAACATGACCGACGGCTTATCGTTGTTAGCTGACGACAAGAAAGCCATATCGATGTTGAGATGCTCTAATCTTCACATAATTATCGTTGTTAGCTGACAACAACAAAGCCATGTCGATGACAGACACCTCAGCCATATTGCAAATCAAAATGCATAATTAGTTTTTGTATGTAAGACCACCAGACTCTGGCTTATTGATAAATCTCGTTTCGATGAGATAAATTCAAGTGACACAAAAATGTGTGCCTGATACAAACAAAAGCATACTATGTGTCCCATCCTGGCAAAATGTGGATGTGCCAAGCCTTATTGGAAACTAATTAGAATCTTACAAGCAGTCGCAACCACGCCAAAGCAGAAAACATCAAATTCATAGCTATTTTTATTGAACTTCGAGGTAGATACCAGGCACGTTCATCAGCCAAATGCCCAAGATCGAATGAAGTAGCCAACCCATCAGCCTCATGCAGACTAGGAGTAATAATATGTCATTCTAATTGCTGCTGCCACCATTGTTCTCTAGACGATGCGCCACTTCCTTTTCATTGGTCTGTTCCTCATCTTTCTGCTACTCTTCTTCCTTGTCATGTGTCTCTCATCCTGTTTGGAAAATAAGATGAAGAGTTTGATAGGGAAAATGGGGCCACATGAATGTAGAACTGACTGGTGCCCTAATGGACCTTTAATTTATCTGATACGTACCTCTAGTGCAGTAACTCCATCAACAGCTTGGTTTGTCTGCTCCTGTGTAATCTGCCAAAGTCTGAGCCACTCATTGAGAAACCCCACTTTCTGATTCCACTCATTGTGGAACCGCTCACACTGCTTCATTCAACAGCCTCAAATTCTGGAAGAGAAGAAACAACTGTTTAATTGTTGAACGGCCCAGTATATATATGCTAGATGCAAGAAAGAAGTATGCAAAATGGCCAAACAGGAAACACGAAACTGACTGGGGCAATGTTTTGGCCTCGGTACCTCTTGATGTTCAGTATCTGAATCAGTATCTGAATCAGTAGCTTCAGACTCCTCTCTAATTTGCCAAAGATTGAGCCACTTTCGTTCAGTAACCCTCAAGATGTTCATTCAACTCCCTCAAATACTAGAATAGAATAAGCAAACTGCTCAAATGAACGGCACAGTATATGCTAAATGGAAGAAAGAAGTATGCATTGGCTGCAGCTAGAAGAGAAGTGGTAACGAAATACAATATAAAAACAAGAGAGTCTAAACGAACTATAATTGAACAGCCAAGTAGGACTGTAGGAGTAGTTGCTAAATTGAAGAAAGCGAGTATGTGGTAGCAGAAACTAAGTCGATGGAGGACTTACGGATTCAAAATGATCGCAGATGTCAAAATCTATTTCGAACCTGACGGGACGGTTGGGAAGTGTCTCGATGGAAGCATTAATGGCTCTTACAAATACATCGGATACTGTCATCATGATCATCTTCTTCTGGATTGTAGTGCTAGAATAGGATAATTGGATTTCTCAATTAGAGCTACCCTAGAAGGGTAGTCATATAGTGGCATACATGGGCCTCATGGGCCTAGCCTCATGGGCCTAATACTCATCTCAACACCCCCCCCACGTCCGAACTACCGTCGCGGCGGAGTTTTTGGGCTAAAAAAGAAGTACAACACAGGGAGCCCCCTGAGGCGCCAACTAGCCCGCGGGTGATGTTGAGGTTGGGCCAAACTTCGGGTGAAGGTGAGGGATGGGAGACCCTTGGTGAAGATGTCGGCGGGCGGGAGGTGGTCGGGGACATCACGGGACCCGAACTCGCCAATGGCGACCCGATCCGCGGACAAAGTGTAGATCGATCTCCACATGCTTGGTCCTCACGGTGCTGCACGGGGGTTAGTGGAAGGTATCACGGCGCCGGCGTTGTCGCATGATAGACCAGCGTGGTCCGGAGAGAGGGCGTGGAGCTTCGGCGAGAGCTGCTTCGGGCAGGAAGCCTCGGCCACGCCATTAGCAACAGCGGTACTCCGCCTCACTGCGAGCGGGAGAGCGGCCAGCTGATGCTTAGCGGACCCGAGGACACCAAGTTGCCACCAAGGAAGGCAGCGTAGCCAGAGGTGGAAGCGCCGAGTGTCGAGGACACCCGGCCCGGTCAGCGTCGATTAGTACACCACCAGCTTCGGTGGAGGGAGACCGGTGAAGCGATAACTCCGTAGTCAGCGGTGCGGGGCGAGGTAGCGGAGGAGGCGCTTGAGAGCGATCCCGGTGGGGCTCGAGGATCATGCATGTAGAGGCAAATCTGCTGCACGGCGTAGGTGATGTCGGTCGCAGTGAAGGTAAAGATGCTGAAGTGCACCAGCGAGACTCCGGTACTCGGTGAAATTACGCCCAGCGGGGACTGCCCTCGGCCTCGGCGAGCCTTGCCTCAGTATCAACCGGAGTCAAGGCTTGCGGCCCGTCATCCCCTGCCGCTCGAGGATATCAAGAGTGTATCGCGCGGCGGTGAAGAAGAAGTCCAGTGGGACGAGGCTCAACGGTGACCCCGAGAAAATGGTGGAGCATGCCGGATCCTTCAAAGGAAACTCCTGGCGAAGAGCGTGATAATGCGGTGTAGTAGTGAAGGGCGAGGAACGTGAGGACAATGTCATCAACATAAAGCGGCGATACTGCGAGTCACCGAGCTCCATGGTGGTAGATAAGCGAGGGGCGTATCGACTTGGCCTCCACAAAACCCAGGTGACACCAAGAAGAGCGCAATCCCGAGAGTGCCACGCGCGAGGGGCCCGCTTGAGGCCGTAAAGAACTTGTTGAGTCGGCGGACCATGTCGGGGACGAGAAGAGTCGACAAACCCCGCCGGCTACTGCATGGAAGACTGTCACCGTAAAGGCTGCCATGCGGGAAGGCATTCTTGACATCCAGCGATGTACGCGGCGAGGCGAGCAAGAGCGATGAGGAGACACCGTGCACGGACGGTGGCGGCTTCACCACCGGGCTGAAGGTCTCATCATAGTCAACTCAGGGCCGAGTAAACCCGCGAAAGAACCCAGCGAGCCTTGTACGCTCCGAGGTACCATCGCCCGCCGCTTGTGTGTCGAATCCACTTGCGGTGGCGGCGTTGAGGCAGGCGGGCGAGCACGAATCCCAAAATACGATTGGCGAGAAGCAGCGTACTCCTCTTCCATTGCAGCGCCCGGTGAGATCCGA
Organism: Hyparrhenia diplandra; assembly: GCA_015847255.1. NCBI lineage: Eukaryota > Viridiplantae > Streptophyta > Magnoliopsida > Poales > Poaceae > Hyparrhenia > Hyparrhenia diplandra. The sequence goes on along the minus strand of JADLZK010009018.1, from coordinate 4,020 downwards.
GACGAGGCAGCGCGAAGCGGAAAGAGCGTCGCGAGAGACACCTGCGAGTCGCCGGGGCATACGCCCGCAGAAACCCGAGACGCGAAGTACCCGCGTGTGCAGCGTCACCATCGGGTGAACATGGCGGGTCAGCGGTGAAGCTGCTTGGCGGGTAGTACACGGCGACGCCACGACTGCAGCCGAGGCCGAGCGAAGCGATAGAGTGTAGCCGGTGGTGAGGAGGCCACGCGGTGAGTAGTCGGTATGCGTCGGTGAAGAAACACCACGGTGGTAGACCGTGGAACCCGCGAGCGAAGGGAGAGCCACCGGTGGCGAGGTGAGCGCGCCACGTAGAACCGGCCAGCCGTAGGTGCGCAGCGGCTTCAGCCAACGGCCCGAGGTGCACGTGCACCTGGCGCCAGCGCGGTCGGAGGAGCGTACACGGTGTCCCTTAGCCATCGGCGAGCGCCGCGGAGAGTGAACCACCGGACCCGCACAAGAGTGCGGAGTCGAATCTTGATACGGGCGGCGAGAGCGAGACATAGTGAAGGAGGACTGCAGGAAAGCGATAAAGAGGTGAGCTCGACCCGCAGGTCAAGCAGAGACACATCTCAAAGAGGTTGAGGTCGAGAGAAAAGCGGGGGTGGTGGTGGTGGTGGAGAAGGGGGAAGCCGACTCATCAAACACCACATGGCGAGAGATGAAGGACGAGCGAGAGGTGAGTCATAGCACGGTAACCCTTGTAGTGCACGAGTACGAGGAAGACACCACGAAGTCAGCGGGGAGACGGTTTGATGGGGAAGCGATGGCGGCGGTAGTTGGGGTATACGCACACCCAAAGACACGGAGGTGCTTTCGTAGCGAGGAGAGTGCCGAAAAAGAGCATGAGTGTGGCGTGGGAGCTGGCGAGCAGCGGAAGGAAGGTTGAAAGGTAGGTGGTGGTGTGAAGACTCGCAGCGAAGCGGCGAGGAAGGAGGCGCTGGAGAAGAAAGTGCTGCGAGGGGCGTCGTTCAGTGAGTACGGATCATGCGCTCGCCTTGCGTTCCTGGAGGAGGTATACGGACAAGACATCTTGGTGCACCGTGTCAAGGAAGAAGGCGAGAGGGGTTGTTATGAACTCACGCCATTGTCACACTGGGCGGCCTTGATGGTGCGGTGAGTCAACACCCATGCGAAAAAGTGGTGAAGAGAGGGAAAAAGCCCGACTTGGCAACGCCAAAGGGAAAGTCCACGAATAATCTTGAAAAATCATCAACCGCCCGCAATAGTATTTATAGCGAGTTCTGCGATGACGGGGAGATGTCGAGAGGTGCGCCAATGTATAAGATCAAAAACATGAGCGCGCCTTGAAGTGGAAGAAGGAAGGCGAACATGGCGGCCCTAGTTAGCACGCATGACACAAATGCTCATCGTGAGCTTCGAGTACATCCAGATGTCGAGCTACGGCTAAAGGCTGCATCAAAGGCGTCCGTCGGGATGGCGAAGGCGGTGCAGTAATATGACGGTAGTGGCGTAGCGGTACGACAAAAGGCGTGACGAAAGAGGAAGAAGGCGCGGAAGCGAAAAGAGTGTAAAAGGCCCGTCTTTGTCACCGGGCGAAGGGCGCGGGAAGCCAAATCCTTCCGCAGTAGAGACGAGGATGAGTCAAACTCAACGAGAACAAAATTGTCGGTAGTAAAGCGGCGAATAGAAAGAAGGTTGTGAACCATGGAAGGAGCAACAAGAACGATCCGGGAGAAGGCGAAAAAGACCCATGAGCCCGCGTACCCGCGGAAGTAGCGAGGAAGACACGACCCATTTCGCGACCATGATGGGCGAAGGAAGGGAGGAAAAGAAGAGGCGAGCGAGCGAGTATACGAGGGTGGGAGTGGTGTGAGTACGTGGCCCCGAGTGGCGACCCACTCGAGCCAGCGGAGGAGGGTGAGGGGCGCCCGTCTTTGTAAGCATAGCGCCAAAAGCGCGAGGTCCCGACTAGCGGCGGCGAAATGCAGCGGTAGCCAGTGAGGCGCCGGTAGTCGTAGGAGGGTCGCCCGCGGAGTAGTGTAGGAGTACCGGAACACCAGCGAACATAGCGCCCGGTGGGCAGCGTGCCCACGAGGCGGCGCTGAGTAGAACCACATCGAATGCGCCCGACCACGCAGTGCTTTGGAGGTAGTCGAGTGCACCGAGCGCGTGCCGGAGGTAGCCACGCCACGCCTCGCCACCACGACCACGCCTTTACGCCCGCAGCGGCAGCGACCACCACCACCACCCACGCCCCCACCGCTTCGGCCGGGAGGGTGCAAGAAACGCAGCCGAGTGGGCGAAGCGCGAGAGGTAGGTAGCGGCGAGAATCGCGATGCAGTAGTAGGGCGAGATGCCGTAGCGAAGGCACGCCACAAGCTGAACTCCCTGCTTTGGAGCTCCTCCCAGCGGCAAAAGGTAAATCCGCGGACTGCGAGGACTGAGGAAGAGGCGACTCAGTGAATGCTCACGAGGTGGCGTAGCGATGGCGAGAACGCGGAAGGGCGTTGAAACACCGAGATCACAGTCCCTCCCGCAGGCCAGCCAAAATACGCCAAGAAAGTACGCCATAGCGCTTCATCTTTACTGGCGAGGAAACTCGGCCCGTGAGAAAGTCACCACAGGCGAAAAGTCAGAGCTTCGCCTACGAGCCGCACTAGCGTGTCACCGGCGTTGCCCCGAGCAGCCCTCAAGCGCCCGGCCAGCGCTGAGCGCTGCGGAAGTATTCGCGGAGGAAGGCGTAGGAGTCAGCGAAATGCGTCCCACGATCGGGGAAGAGCGATACTTTGTGCAGCGCAGCCCAGCGGTAGAGTAGCGGCGAGCGAGATACGCCACAGAGCGTAGTAAAGTGTCGAGCGTAGCTTGGCGGAAGTGAGAAGGACCCGAAGTAGCGCCAGCGAAGCGTAGAGGCAGCGGCTTCCGGCTTCGAGCGGCGCAGCGAGAAAGCGAGATATTACAGACCCCGCCGACACTGTAGTGAGTAGGCTATGTCACCAGCGGGTCAGGCCCGGAGTGCGTGCGAGACGCACGTAGTAGGCGGCATACACGATGCGCTCGCCCGGCCGCTTCTCAGCGCGAAAGGATAGCCCACCGTCGGGAAGTAGCGAGAAGCGAAAGGTACTCCACCACGCGTCCCAAACGGCGAGCGTCACCGCCCGCGCTTCGCGTTCGAGCGATAAGCGGCATCCCTGCGAGCGAGCTTACCCGCCCGCGTACTCGCCCGGGACAGCAGCGGCGTTAGTGGCGAGGCGCGGCGATAGGAAGTTGGGCGGCGGAGAGGTAGTGCGAGGAAAAGTTGAGTGCGGTTCCCGCGCGCCGCAGCGATCCCGGCGGTGCGTCATCATGGAAGAGTCCACACGGCATCCCATGCAGAGGCCATAGGGCGGTGAGAACTCCGATCATAACCACCTTCGAGAACCCCCACGCGGCCGAAGGTGTTGGGCGTTCACCTGCTGGCGAAGGTGGTGCACCGCCTAACGGCCAGTGGAGAAAGCACGGTGGTGAGGTCCGCGGCTAGGGGAAAGCCATGCAGCGGCGGTCGGGAGGGCGGAAGAACCCCTTCAGCGCCCCATCCGCACCGTCAGCGCGAAGGCCCGTCACGGGGAGAGTGCGGCCTCTGTACCCGCCATAGCTTATGAGCCCAGCGGCGAAGAGGCTTTGCACCGGCGGCAGGAAGAAGCGCCGTCGCGAGCCTCACTTGCCTTCCAGCGGAAGAGCCCTTACGGCGGCAACAGCCTTGTAGCCATGCTGAACCCTGCCAGCGCCCAGCGAAAGACCGGCAGCTCGTGAAGCGAAGCGGCGCTTTGCAGGCCCAGAGTGCTGAGTAGGGAGGAAGCTGAAAAGAAATAGTAGGGAAGGGAGGAGGAGAGGCGCTGGCACTGCCATAGCTTAGCTCGGCAGCAGCCAGCGCGAAGCGAGCTCCCCAGCGGCGGCGCTGAGGAGCGAGAAAAGGAAGAGCGAGCAGGCTGGATACCATGCTAGAATAGGATAGTTGGATTTCTCAATTGAGCTAACCCTATAGAAGGGTAGTCGTATAGT
>JADLZK010009017.1:0-122996 GCA_015847255.1 Hyparrhenia diplandra | reverse complement strand
GAAGGGTCGGAGGTGTACTGCCCCTCATTTGCCCCTTGCTGTTTCAGCAGCTGTCGATCCACTATGTATATCCAGTGTCAATGTGTCATGTTTGAAACACTTGTAAACCAACTGTTATCCGGTGTCCTCTTATGAGTTTCCCGACTCTTGTCAATTATACTAGCATCAACCGGGTGAAACTACATGAGTTTCTCTCTGGAGGAGTAGAAATGTTTATTACAGGCTTGAGCAAGGTACATATGGAAATACACCCTTGTGTGAGGTGGACAAATACCTAATTTTCTATCTATGGGCTTCTGGTTGAACTCGGATTCTATCTTGATCCGCATGTGGTGAGGCTCCATTACCTCAACACCAGCACATTTGAATTGAAGTGAATATGCACACCTAAACAAGGTTGAGGGCTATTTAGATTCACTCTTATTTATCTCAATCTACATGTATTGAAGTGGATTGGGATAAAAATAAAAGAGTTAGATGCACCAGGGGTTTATGAACTTGTAAGGGTGCCACTTAGGTCCATGAACTTGCAAAACACATTTTTGGTCCTTAAACTTGTCAAGTGGTGCATCACAGGCACATGACAACCACGTTGACATATTTTTGCTGATGTGGCATGCTAGCATGTCTTAAATTTTTCATTTAAACCCTCAAATGTATATTTTTATATAAAAATAAACCCTTCTTCTATCTCCATGAAAAGTGAGATAGAAGAACGGTTTATTTTTTATATAAAAAATAAATGTGAGGGTTTAAATGAAAAATTTCGACATGCTAGCACACCACGCTAGCAAAATATGTCCACACGGCATGGGCCTACAATGCACCACTTGATAAGTTTAAGGAACAAAAATATGTTTTGCAAGTTCGTGGACCTAAGTGCCACAATCTTACAAGTTCATAGGCCCCTGGTGCATTTAACTCAAAATAAAATTAACTTTTATTCCAATTTACTCTAACACACATGAATTAAAGTGGATACTAATGCATCCAAAAATAAAACAAATTTATCTCATTACTTGTAGATTGAGATGAATTAAAGTTCACCAAACATGGTCCGCTAAACAAAACATCGATTATAGTGTAGCCAAACGATCTTTGAATGAACACACAAGCTCTACAAATAGAAAACGGAACCCAGCTATAAGTTAGATGACGATGTCAATAGTATAAGAATTCAAAACAACGGAGATAGATATCGATGTTAAATATGTCATGAAAGTAATCATGTAAGTTCTCGCCCTAAATTAATTAAAAACTATACGAACTTATGAAGATACTCCCTCGTCCCAAAATAAACGACGTTTTAGGCTTCAGAAATATCTGCCCAAGCAATTATATATTTAAAATAGGATTAATATTTATATTACATAATTAATATCATTAGAAAGATCTTTTGATCTAGTTTTTTAACAAATTTATTTTGAGATTTAAATCTTCTACATTATTTTCTACAAATCGAGTCAAACTTGTGGCACGAAAAACTCAAAAAACGTCGTTTATTTTGGGACGGAGGGAGTAGATACCCCGACCATCACGACGTGCGTGCGTACCCCACAGCTTGGTCGACAGTAGGTACTAGCTACACCTGACACACTACACCACACCAAAACACATTTTTTTTATATCCACGTACGCCACCTGATTATGTGTCACCTCAATTGCATGAGGTGAAGAGTCCGCCAGCTCGTGGGAGTCTACACACATTGGATGGCACCTATCCGGACACCAAAGAACAACACAAGTAGCTCAAGAAATGCGAGCATCTCTCGCAAACACATGAATCAGGGCATGCAATTAACATGAAGATCTTTGATTATTTCAACACAGAGTATCGAGCATGTATGGCTAATAGTAATACATCTTACTTGGTATTAGTGTACAGTATTGAGCACATTTAACCTGCCCACAGAGTGAAGAACCTTCTAAAATGAGCAAACCATGACCTTGAAAATGTTTTTTTCAAAGATTACTTTAACATCTCTCTCCATGATAGCCAAGCTCAGGTCTATGGACTCTACCATTTCTATTGTAATGAATCGACTTTATCATAAATATCCACCCGAGAGAAACATAGTGTTGGTTATGCTTATATTTATGCTAATTTTAAAATAATCTAGAATAAGATCATTGAGTCAACAATTGAGTTAGTTGACATGTTATTCACCTCACTCATTACTAATCTATTTATCACTCTTCTACATTTCGTACTAACTAATCTACTTATCATTTTTCTACATTTACTATTCTCTTGGATAGATGGCATGTCAAGGCATGGTGACTCTATTTGTAGGCCATGTGGGCTCATAGAAATATAACATGTAGAAGATTCCAAGATAAATATCTATGCCTTGGGGGTATATAGGGAAGAACTTAAGACAGACATGGCTATATCACCATGAGTCCATGGTGATCACCTAATGGCTTCATGAAAATATCAAGTACCATGAGTTGGGGGGTGGGGTGGGGAGGAGAGTAATTAGAAGGTTGCATTTTTATGCGGTCAACATTAAGGATGCATTAGTCCTAGAGGAGCACACGAGGTAGGGCCCAATAGAGAATATAGCTTGAGCTCACTACAAAAAAAAAATACTCACTTTAGAGTTAGTTTAGGATTGGCTCACAAACTCTACTTTGCAAACTAGAGCAACTTTGCAAAAGGATAGAGCTTTTGGAGCATCCATTTAAATGCTCACACAACTCAACCTTTTCCTAGAGCAAAGTTTTTGTGGAGCTACACCTTCAGAGCTAAAAAAAGCGGACAAGCACGATCTTAAACAAAAATCTTGAGACTTAATCATATTAAACATAACATTTTAGCATAATATATTAAACAATGTCAAGTCCTCCAAGTTTGGGCAACATCATTTCAAGATCTTACTTTTCTAAACCTCTTATCCTATTTAAATTTTGAATATGGTTAGTGCTTAATTACATGCATATCAATGTTTCTATGTTTGAATCTATAACTAGGATACCCCATGCTTAGACCGAAAATGGACAAGCTGATTACTATAGAAGATAAGATAGTGCTAATATATGATGGTGGGTGGGATGATGATGCGGATGAAGAAATAATAATTTTTTCATGCAACCTACTTTAGCTTTGACCCATGCTATAGAACGAATCTCTTTGCGGTGTTTTTTGAATGCTTGAAATGACTGGCTTTATGGGACGGGGAGTATATAGAGAAGAACTCAAGACGGACATGGCTAGTCCTTGTGAAGCCACTATTCCACGAATGCTCACTGTTCCCAAACGAGCGATAAAATATCCATCATCGTTTTGACTTACTATATATAGGGAAAAATCCCATTTCTCGCTTTTATGGCCTTGAGTGCGTGCCTCCTTCACCACGCAATGTGGTTTGTGATGTAATGACTATCTTTATGGGACGGAGGGAGTATATAGGGAAGAACTCAAGACAAACATGGCTAGTCCATGTGAAGCCACTATTCCACGAATGCTCACTCGTTCCCAAACAAGCGATAAAATATTCATCATCATTTTGACTTACCATATAGGAAAATCCCATTTCTCGCTTTCTTTTATGGCCTTGAGTGCGTGCCTCCTTCACCACGCAATGTAGTTTGTGATGTAAATGACCGCCTTTATGGGACGGAGGGAGGGAAGAAGTCAAGACAGACATGGCTAGTCCTTGTGAAGCCACTGTTCCACCTAATGCTTACTTTCGTTTCCAAACGAGCGATAAAAATATTCATCATCGCTTTTGACTTACCATATAGGGGAAAATCCCATTGCTTTCTTTTATGGCCTTGAGTGTGTGCCTCCTTCACCATGCAATGTAATTTGTGATGTAAGGTAGACGTAAAAAAAGAAAACATTTATTTTAAAATGCTATAAGTTATGAATGGTGTATTCATTTTAATTTTGTTTGTAATGATTTCTTCTATGTGACAAGACGAACAAAACTAGGCCCCAAACTCATATGTTCGCAAGAATTTTCTTTCGGTAGCAATTTATGGTTACTATAGTTCAAAAAATACAATAATTATTCCACCATAAAAATTTGGCCACAATTGGACCATATAAACTTCAGTTATGAATTATTACACTTAATTATAGAAAAATGTAGATCCAATCTTTACCAAAAACGTTATACTAAGCATACCATATTGTATATTCGTTGTGTAGATCTACTCATGTGGAGTCCAACGAAATTGTATTCTCCATTTTATATTTTTTTTCTATGATTTACTATGATTTTTCTAAAATTTAGCCCAAATAAATAAAAACAAAAAAATATCTTCAAAACCGCTCTAGGGAGTGCACGGTTTGAAAAGTTGAGGGAGGTGGTTTGTCGAAGTTTTGAGGTTCAAGGAGGAAAAACAATAAACATACTTTCAAAAAGTTCGAGGAGGAAAAGTGCGAAAAGGTTCTAAATGGCTAGAGAGGGGTGTGAATAGCTTATAAAAAAAATTCTACAAAAACAACACTTGAAAGTATATTAGATAATAAGATGGCAAAGCTAGTTTTGTGATGGTCTATAAGTGATGCAAGCCACCTACCACAATTTCTAGTCAAGCTGTTGTCTCTAGTTCACTCACAAACCTATGTTGCTGCAATGCTTCCGGATGATCAAGCTACACAACTAGATATACAAGAACTACGCACAACTATCAATATATATAGCAAATCAATCTACACAAGATATCTCTACACAAGCTATATCAATGTAAATACATGAATAGGTTTGACCTTTTAATACCAACGGTGAAGTGTAGACGAAAGTGAACCATTCAATCACAATAACAATACCAAGAAATCTAATAAAGAGATTGACATAATGATTTTTACTGAGGTTCACTTACTCGTCGGTAAGCTACTCCTCGTTGTAGTGATTCACCCACTTGGAGGTTCACGAAGCTATATCAACATATTGGACTATACCGAGGTCAATTTGCATCGACGCGTCGGTTGCTATACACACTCAACGTCCGATGCAAAGATATCGACAAATTTTTCAATATAATTTTGAAAATCCCCTTTGCTCCAAGTTAGCTAACTCATATGCATGAATCATTTATGTACTTTGTTAGCATATTTTGAAAAGCTTTTGCAAGGGTTAAATTTAGTGCATTAGATCCTAATGCATATGCATGAAAAGAATGGACCTAGAGTCACTTCAATTTTGATTAGCCATGAATTCCCCCTCTTAATAGTCGGCTATTTATCCTAAGTGTGATCATACTCTCTCAGTGTCTTAATCACTAAAATCAAAAGCCCTATTAAGTATACCTTTGCTGTGATCTCCTCGAGATTAGCCATGAACTTGATCATTGCACCATGTCCACCATGATCATGTCTACGATCATCATGTTGCACATCATCATATGTTGCTTATATATCTTGTCACACTTAGATAAACCATTAGCAACTAGGTGTCATCAATTATCTAAAACCAAACAAGGAATTTCAAAGTGGATTTTTTCTATCGAAATTTAGTATACAGTACAACACGACGCCACAACACGCACACTCATCCATATGAACACATGTACACAAACTCTACCCCTATGAGCACCTCCAAAAAGAACTCGAGCGGTAGATCTAGAGATTTTCGAAGTCATCATTGCCGGGCCTCATTATCGACTGAACGCCGCTTATACAACTTAAAACATAACACCGAAAATCTTGAAATATATCCAAAGAAGATGCGAGCACTTGGGTGGTGGATAGATTCCAGACCTTACCAGTTCGCACACTGGGAAACAAATTTTTTTGAGTTGCCTCTTATGTAGGTATAGATGTAGTATCACACCACTACACACGCACACCCCACACACACCACCCGTACCATCGCACCTACAACTACACCTCCGGACCAGAAGATCGATCCTTCCCCGATATCACCGGAATCACCGACTCCGTGACAACGAGGTGCACCATATTCCCGCTGAATGCCAACCACGCAAAAGAGACAAATGCTGGGATTGTCTGAGCAAAGGTTGGGATGGGAATCTACTGTTCTCGGTGAGAAATGCGTCCGGCCGATCGCCCACCTCGAACGCATACCGACCGAGCTAATGGTCGTTCTCAGATACATGCCCAAAGACCACCGCATTCCTCTTCCTGGGCTGAATTGCGCACGGTCTTTAGCCCATTTGCAAAGCAGCCTCTTGGGCCTCCGGCTCGGCCATATCCGTCTGCTACTCAGTTCCGCTGGGTCGCTGACGTTGCTCGCACACACAGTCTGAATTCAACATTTGCTCCCAAATCTGAAACTTGGCTTCTCATGCAGTCATACTGTTTCTACTAGCCTCCTCCGCAAGGCAACGTCGTCGCCCTTCATCCTTGGCTCTTTGGTCTCAATTCGAGGACACTCAAATCGGACTGCCATGGAACCTGGATTGCCATGTCGACGCACCTTGTTAGAGGACACTCTAATCAGACCGCCATGGAACATAGATTGGCCAAGGACATGACCAAGGCACTAAAACCTAAACGGTTTGGTCCAAACCAGATATGGACGACGACAATGGTGTGCCTCGATCTCTGCCGAGACAAAAGCAAAAGTCGCGCACTGAATCACCACACTAAACTATCAGTGTCCTGGCTTCTAATCCCACTGCATTGTGCGATGAACTGAAAAAGCGAAAGGCAACAGGGAGGGCCCTGCTCAAGTGCTGTTCCTTCCATTGATAAACTCTAGGGGTAGTTAGTTAGTTCTATAACGTGCCACAGCTGGTTAGTGAGTGGCACGAGTGTACGAACCACTTTGGGGATACCCGGCGGCTGCTGCCCACCGTACCTGATCGATGATGCATGCGTGCCAGACGCTGTGCAAGTGGCAACACTCTTGTCCGGCCTGCTTGTTGCGTTCGTTCGAGTAGAATTAATCGTACGTGTTTCATCTGTTGGCGCGCACTCGCTCATCATTCTTTTTCTCTCGCGAAACTAAACCGTGGAGAGCACGCTGAGAGCGCAGTGCGCCACGCATGATCGACGGCCGACGTGACGCCGACGACGAAGAAGAGTGTGCGTTGGCGCCGGCGCCAGCGCCGGCAGTAAAAGGTTGCGTCAGCATATGCGAAGTGCTTGCTTTCGATCGACTTTCTAGCAGGAAAGCTTGACGATGGGGAGGAATGGTTGTGCGGTTTGCCGGTCCGCGCGTAAGCAATGTGCATGTCCGCTGGCATGGCAGATGAGCTTCCAGTGATGAGTGATCTAAAAAGTTCTCATCACGCATCGGCATAAAATATATTCAGTTTCGACGGCGGTGGCCGGTGGGGCAAGCCGCAGTTTTGCGTGTATACGTCGACTAGTGCGCGGAGAGTAGCGTGCCGCCGGCTGGGCAGCAAGTGCAGGCTCCGGCGCTCTGCCGCCTTCGTGCATAAACTTTTATTGCCAGGACGCACGACGACGCGCAAACCAGCTGGCAGCTGATCGATCGATGGAAAGCAAGAGAGCACTAGCTACGTAGACCCTAGTCCACACTAGTGCAGGTCGACGACTGGGTCGACGACTGGGCCGACGACGGCCGAGCCGGCGGCGACCGGCGGCTGCTTCAAGTGGTATAACACCGCCGTCTGATAGACGGCTACTACTTGTCCAGCGAGCGAGCAGGCCGCAACTAGTGCGTTTCGATGATTTCTCCGTGGAATCCTTTAGAATGGCGGCTTGTGTTGGACGGTAAAGCTGTAAAGGACGGCGGCTGCGGCGGCCGTACGGAGAGAATTTCTCGTTTTAAAAGCATTTCCGTACGGAAATTGTGAAAATATAGCTTTGATCAGCTTTGATCCAGGAAATTTAAGAAACAACATATTGCCATACACTTTTTTTTGAAAGGAATATTGCCATACGCCCGTGGAACGACTTTGACAAGGCACTTTATAGATGTACGCAATTGCTTAAAGTCGTGTGCCCATATATAGTACAAATTCGATTAATTTAGGTCTATTCGAAGATGACATTCCTTTCGCATGCATAGAAGAATGATGCCTTCTTTTTAATGAAAACTATTTTCCATATAGGTAAAAAGCAAAGTAATATTATTCTACCATTAGTTCAATGTCGTATCGCTGTCACACCGGTAAATGACGATAACACAAAAATGTGATAAACTAAATTTCAGTTACATGGTTTAAAAAAAGATTGAACTCCGCACAAGTTTGTTTTTGCAACTCTACAACAAGAAATCTTTGACCATCAAACTTTCAATACCGGACAAATTTGGTAATCTACTACTAGTTGGTTTTAAGAAGTCTTTAAGAAAAGTACTTTTACATTCCAAATTATAAGTTACTTTGACTTGGAGGGAGTAGTTGGTCTTAAAGGTGTTTTTTTATATATTTTCTAAAAAATAATAAAAATATTCAGTTTCTAAAATTCATAAGAAAATTGTTTTAAATTCAAAAAAAATAAGAATCTGATATATATGCCTTGTTCCTAAGAATATTCAGTTTTTTATATGTTTTATATTTCTAGTGTCTTATTTTTTTTAACATGTTTGTTTCATATTTAAATAATTGTTTTGCATATAATGTATTACCTCCATTCCAAATTATAAGACATTTTAACTTTCTACATACGTTTTTTTTTTACTATGTATCTAGACATACTTGACATAGTGTATAACTAGGTGCATAGCAAAACAAATGTATCTAAAAAAGTCAAAACATCTTATAATTTGGAACGTATGAGTATTTGGTATTGACTAAGTGAATCCATATAGGAGACAACTAATAAAAAACAGAGATCTGAAAATGTTAATAACCTCACAGGTGTTATGCCTCATCACATGTACCATATTTGATATTTGGCAATGCGACTAGTATGTCATCTCTAGCCCTCCACCAAAAGAACAATTTTTTTTTTTCTTTTCAAGCTCCAAACATCGTGTGTATTTGCTCGACATCAGCTAGGTGAGATTGTAAGTATTCATTGAACGAATTTGAAAAATCAGGGGAAAATGTTCCAAAACAAGAGCAAGAACACACAACCTAGTTGTTGACATGGCTTCTGAGGGGGAAAAAGACCTTAAATCTAAAACACACATTGAGAGGAGGTTTTCTGGCTTTGCCAATAGAAAAAGAACGACCAGCAACCGAAGACAAAAAAAAAAAAAAAAAAAAAACCTAAAACCTGTAGTTTAAACAAACACACCCCTAGGTGTAGCACAACCTGTTAAGTTCATTATATTGTGGTACATGGAACCTAATTATTCGCTTTGAGTCCTCGACTTTGGCGCTCATGCTCATATTTTTTTTCATAAATTTATTTCAGGGACTTAACAATGATTTCTTTAGTGGCAAGTGATGTGTTCATCAATACTCTTAGATAGGAAGATGTTTGAGGTGACTTCCCAACCTTAAAATTTGTTGGCTTAGTTTTTTAGTGGGTCCTTATTATAGGCTTATACTTGTACATACTGTGATTAAACAAAACACGAATGTTCCACTCAAGGAAGATAGTACTCAAGCTTGATTAGAAAATGTGTTGCATGTCGATCTGGATGGTTCAATGTAGATCTAATGTAAAGAAGTGAGTGACACGTGAGAAAAACAAAGTTTCATTAAGGAGAGTGAACCCAGTATCATATCTGCCCTTTTCTTCCCAGAGCCAAAAAGAGCATTGGCAGATTAGACGACTAATAAATTGATCTCCTTTTTCTTTTCGACAGAACGAAAGGTTGGCTTAGTTTTTTTAATGTGCTTATAGGGTTGTACATTCTGTGATTAAACAAAACATGCATGAGTGTTCCACTCAAGTACTCAAGCCTGATTAGAAAAATGTGTTACAAGTCGATCTGGATGGTTCAATGTAGATCTAATGTAAAAAAACAAAAATAGTGACTGACACGTGAGAAAATATCCAACTAATTAAAATCGGATACTAGCCATTGACTTGCTTGGACCAATAACTTTCTTAGAGTCTCAACAGAAGAACCCCATACTGTCTGATCTGTGCTGATTGAAAAAATATCTGGACTAATAATGTAAGCGGCCCCCTTATTAATCAACCAATCATGATGTGCATACAGAAATTAATACTCTATCATATGGCTTTGCCAACTAATAACCAAAAATAAACTTGCAAATTTTCATATGATGGCACGTCTCTGAAAAATTAGAGACGGCTTATACATAGACATGTCTCTGATGTGAGCTCATTAGAGACATGGATATATTGCTACACGTGGTCTGCGAACAAACAAAACAGAGACACACTTTAACTACACGTCTCCAATACATCATAGGTGACGCAGGATTTGCCATCTCGGATGTATGGGTCTGTTTCTTTTTGGCAAATCCAACGTCACCGACAAATGCATGTTGTTCTTCATCACAACTTCACAGGATGCCGAGCACTGCATAGTACGCGATGAGCACCGGCAGAGAAATCAGCGTCCCGAATATAACCCCTGCAACGCCACGCAACATGATTGTACGTGAGCACCAGCAGTAATTCGATCGAGTCACTGTAAATTCTTGAAGGATATTTAACACATAAGGGACATGACTTACGCTGTGCTGAGCACGTCGGCATGAAGTCCGTACTCCTTTGCAAAGGCGAAGGACGCGATAGACTGAGGCAGTGCGGCCTGCATGCAGTATATAACAATGTGTTAATTTTTTTTTTAGGGAAACCCTAACCCCCTTTTTTTTATTTTTTGCATTGTGTTAATTTAAACCGTTAGAGATGAACAACGTACTGTCTACCGATGCCGCCCAAAATTTTTAGATATATTTATGTTTCATTCAATAAACTTCCTAGCAAAAAAAGATCCTCTGGAATATGTCTTGCATGGTGTGGGGTAGTCATGGTACTTTTGAGTTTCCAATAACAACATACTTGCACATATATTAGGTGTTTTCAGTTTCCATATATCTGATTATTCTGCATGCACTGTTGTACTGCACTCACAGTCTCGGACCAAAAAGTTCACTTGGTATTGTTTCAAGAGAGAGAGAGAGAGAGTTTCAGTTGGTATTGGTCACAGGCTCAGTTCCCAGCACAGAGGTACGCAAGCAGCTTGCAGAGGACGTGTCCACTGCACCCTGCCTTTACGCCTGCCGTGCACAGTGATTTTTTCGGTGCACCACACCTTTTACACGTACGCATGATATGTGTGCACTATCTGAACTCGTTAATTAACACAGAAAGAGCATGTAATTAAAAGTGTGTGTGCACTGTCAGCTTTCGTCGAAACAGAAAGCTAGCATCAGAGACCTTAATGCTGGATCGACCAGTAATATTTTAATTTTCGGTCTGTACTGGTGTCTCTGAATTTATTTAAGCTAGCTAGTGCAAAGGAGGGCAGGTCAGCATGACGCCGACGTACGGCACATCACCTGTATGATGGCGAAACGCAGGACGTCGCCGCGGAGGCCGAACGCGGCGGCGCCGACCAGCGTGGCGAGCGGGCCGGCGACGAACCGCAGCGCCATCCCCAGCGTCGCCAGCCCCGCGCCGCACGCGATCATCTTCTTCTGCTGCGCCATGAACAGCCCTGAAGAACGGTCATCCAACATAGAAATTGATCAGTTTCGGTAGGTGGTCTTCATTCGTCCCTGTAACAGTCCACAAAGAACGGTCATCCAACATAGAAATTGATCAGTCTCGGTAGGTGGTCGTCTTCATTCGTCGTCTTACCCATGCTGAACATCTGCATCCCCGTGCCAGTCTTGGCCATGACGTTCAGCGAGCCTGTCACGATGCCCGGCATGCTGAGGTCCCATCTGCACGCCATGGTTTCGACACGTGAGCCAAGCAACGCACACACGTGTGTGACACGACGATATGGCCGTGCATGAAGGTGGAGACCGTGATCTAGCTAAAGCACGTACGTACCTGTAGGCGACGGACGCCCAAACCACGCCGAGCACGCTGGCGTACACGTTTGGGTTCCTGGCGAGCTTCAGCCCGACAGTCCTCACCAGCGGCCACATCCGGATCGTCCCAGCGGCTGCGGCGGCTTCCTCCTCGGCGTTCATCTCGACGTCCTTCTCGGCGGCGGCGGCGTCATTCTTGGGTGGCGGCGAGGGTGGCGGTGACGAAGACGACGATGACGACACCGGTCCTACGCGGCCAGCTACCGAGTCGTCATCATCGCTGCCGCTGCTGCTGCTGCTGCAGCGGCCGACGACACCGCCGCCTTGGGCCGGCGGCGGGATGCCGACCCACGCCTTGCGCAGCTCGAACCCCAGCAGGAGGATGGGGAACCAGATGAGTGACTGCACGACGGCGATCTGCACGATGAGGTCCTGCGCCCACTTGCCGTACATGGCGTAGAGCAGCGGGACGCCGACGACGAGCGTGTTGTTGAACCCGGCCAGGGAGAACCCCGTGATGGCCCAGGACGGCTGCGCGCCGCCGCCGCTGGTCTTGGCGCGGCGGCCGCAGCCGAAGTAGCCTGCCAAGAAGGCGGCGGCCACGGCGGCGGCGATGGCCAGCAGCTTGGACACGGCGTCGGCGGCCAGGACGCGGTAGTTCATGGTGTAGGGGTTGGCACGCGCCAGGAAGTCGAAGGTGAAGAAGGGCATGGAGAAGTTCACCACTAGCGTGTTGATGGCGCCGCACTGCTCCGCTGTGAAGAAGCGCCACCACCGCACCGACCCGTACCCGAGCCCCAGCGCGAAGTAGAGCGGCGCCATTGCCGCCGCCACCCTGTAGATGTCACACCACGCGATCATCGTGTACTAGCTAGCTAGCTCCGTCGTCGAGGATCCTCTGTTCGATCTTCTAGTGAGAAGAATCGATCAAGAAGATCAGAACTGAAGAGAGTATGAAATGAAACAGCTAGAGCTAGCAGATCACCAAGCTAGAGCTTAGTGACGGATCTGATGCCCTTGTCGTCGTCGTTGATCGAGCTGCTCCTAGCTGTATATATAGAGAGCCAGAGAGGTGTGTGCATGGAGCCAGCAGAGAGAGAGGAATGTACGTATCGATCATATGGACGACACGTCCTGGATGGATGGATGTGCAGGGATCGACAGGGAATAAGTTTTGGTTCTCAAGAGAGCAACGTAGCACAACACGCAAAAAGCTCTCGTGTGACGAAATAAAGTTAGTTGTACGTTGCTAGATTGATGAAACGAATCAGCGCGAAGCAGACACGCTGACACTGGGGGAGAGAGATATGTCCGTACGTTGAATGGATGCATATAATTTCTAAAAGAGTAAGGGAATTGGTATTATAGGCGTGCTTGTTTTTCTTCAACAATCAGGCGACATTTGATCGATGGCCATCGATTATGAATTCTCTTAGCTAGCTTACATCAAGCTTTTCTTTGCCTACGTCAGTTCAACAGCAAAAAGCGACAGTGCATATGAACCCATCGCCTGAGATGTGAGGCTAGCTGATGTAAATAAAACAATATAATTTTACAGTACGTACTTTGAAGTAGGCATTACTCGATATGGTCCAACTAATCAACCGAAGAACATATATCTTGATCACTTTACTTTGTACGAACGTCTAAATAAATGTACTGCCATGTGAAAATTAAGGGTTAAGCTAGCACTCGGACTTCCTATGGACACAGGGTCCATCAGACAATCCCCGCTAGAGCCCAGGAAACAAAAAACACGGCCCACACAGGAATCTGCCCCCGCCTCCAAGTTCCAACCTCGCTAGCCCCAAGGACATCCGCACTGCTCCTACAACACCACCATGGCCAGCCCCACCCTTTCTCTGCTCCCTGTGTGCACGGGAATCCGCCCTAGCCTCCAACCTCGCTAGCCTTGGCCCCAAGGCATGCACCCCACTCCCATGTCAGCATAGCCCGCCCCACCCTAAGTGATTAACCACTGAAACATGGGGATCAAATGAAATGGTAACGTCAAAGAGAAGTTGCTGAAACACCAAAAACATATTATTGCAACAATAAAAAAAACAACTGAAACATCAGGCTGAGCTTGCTAAAACACCATAAACATCCCGATCTACTTCCGAAACATCTAGATGCAAAGACTTGCAACATGTAGAAGAAAGTAGATGAAACACTTAAGATATGCGTATGAAACAACTTCTGAATAAGTGCAAAAAAGGATGGAACATTGAGGATAGACACTAGCAACATAAGTGTACAACTATTGAAACACATGCAACATTCCGATATATTTTTGCAACATTTCGCCATAGTAATCATCACAAGTGGCTAAGACCTACCCTGTGGGGAACTGCGGTGGCACATCCCTCCCCTTCCCCGACGCCGACGCGGTGTGAATGGGGGCGTTGGCCTCCCCTACTTCCCTTCTTCGCAAGGAGGCATTGGTTGGTGAGTGCCCGACAGCCCCACCATGCCCACCGCCGGGTCGAGAGAGGAGAAATACTTCCGCATCTGGGGAGAGTGCTACCGATCAGGCGGGGAGGTCGGCAACTTGCTCGTGTCCGCCGGCTAGATCCGATTGGACGTGAGGAGAGGGCCACGACCGCCGTAGGGTTGGAGGAGAGAACGCCATGGAGGCCATCAAACTTGAGTGAACTTCGCATGTGGAGGAGGGGGGTGCCACCAGATCCATGGGGAGGGAAGGAGCGGAGCTTAGCGACACCGCGAGCGAGAAGATTCTGCTGCCATAGAGAAGAGATGAAATGAGTGGATAGGAAGAGATAAGGAACGAGTGGATAGAAATGAACCGCGGGTGGTAGGTGTAAGTGGTGAACTGTTTGGGCTGATCCTTGTGCAGGCCCAACAAAGCGTCCGACAAGCGTGGGACTCTTGAAGAGGAGCTTTGATGAAAAATTAAGAGGCCTCTAGTCTTAAGCACTACAAGATCAAATTTTTGACACATCAGCAAACTAACTCCTCGCCGACTTTAATCGATATTATTACCAATTTTAACTTATATGACTCATGGTTTTCCTAAAAAGAATAGAGGTCATAGTTTCAAAGGAAAAACATAAATAGACATATGGGACTTCTTATATCATTTTTTCTCCTATTACAACATGCGGGCATGTTTTCTATTTAAATAATAAATATACAAATATGTTAACATCTACTCCATCTTTGTTGTACATAGAAAAATGGATATAAAAAATAAAATAATTTGGAAGGGAAGTCTATATAAGTACCAGTCCATTGTTATTATATAATATAGTTTATAGTAATATATTCGAATATATAAATACTTATACTATTTTTGTAAATCTAATCAAAACAAGAATGTTTATTTTGTGTTAAACCTTTTTTGGAGGGGGAGGGAGGGGTGGGGACAGAGTGAGATAATAGTGGACGATCTGTGGCGCTTGAAGTACTGAACTTGAATTTTATTTCCAGATGCAGCACTTGCAGCATGTAGAAGAAAGTAGATGAAACACTTAAGATATGCGTATGAAACAACTTCTGAATAAGTGTAAAAAAAGGATCAAACATTGAGGATAGACACCGGCAACATAAGTGTACAGCTATTGAAACACATGCAACATTCCGATATATTTTTTACACATCAACAAACTAACTCCTCGCCGACTTTAATCAGATATTATTACCAATTTTAACTTATATGACTCATGGTTTTCCTAAAAAAATAGAGGTCATAGTTTCAAGGAAAACATAAATAGACATGTGGGACTTCTTATATCATTTTCTCCTATTACAACACACGTGCATTTTTCTATTTAAATAATAAATATATAATTATGTTAACATCTACTCCATCTTTGTTGTACATAGAAAAATGGATATAAAAATAAAATAACTTATAATTTGGAAGGGGAAGTCTATATAAGTACCAGTCCATTGTTATATAATAATATATTTTATAGTAATATATTTGAATATATAAATATTTATACTATTTTTGTAAATCTAATCAAAACGAGAATGTTTATTTTGTTTCAAACCTTTTTGGAGGGGGAGGGAGGGTGGGGACAGAGTGAGATAATAGTGGACGCATCTGTGGCGCTGAAGTATACTGAACTTGAATTCTTATTTCTAGAGCAGAGCACTGAGCACACAAGTGTTGCTGGTTTTGTCGGCGTGCATAAGTTTGCTTCAATAATGTGGAACTCTGTCGGGACGTTCGTGGCTTGTAGGGGGTTAATGGAAAGTGCATATTGTTTCAAAAAAAAAAAAAAAAAAAAAAAGGAAAGTGCAGTACTTGCTGCAGATAAAAAGTGTGAGAAACTATTGTATCCATGTAGAACGACCTGTTTTAACTAGATTCTATTCAAAACCGTCTCTTAAAACCGACCCCCTGTTAAAATAAATACAAGGTCACATTTTTTAAAAAAAATTGTTACTTTTTCCAGCTCCTGCAGGTCAAGCCCGTAGTTCATGTTTCAGTGGCCAACCCTGCATGCGTCGAGAGTGTATTCCACTGCACGCCGCAAGATTAGCATCCCTTTACTTTAACCCCGTCACCGTTCCATATGTATTTAGGACGTCCGCATCTGCAGCAAATCCACGAATCCTTTCATGGGGAAACAAAGATCTAGTTGTGCACGAATGTTGGATACAACTTTTTGGATAGATCTTTGAAGCTATTTTTAGTAAAAAAAAATTGAAGAAATGTTGTGAATATTTATATACTATAAATCTAGTGAAAACTCATGTTTCCCACGGCGATGTTTAATTAGAGACGGGTAGATTTTTCTTATCACCCATGCCTAGAATATATATATACACTTACTTCGTTTGTTGAATATTTTTATGGATTTTGAGAGGGTTTTTTGAAGATTTTTTTTGAATATTTGGATTCAGAGTTTTTTGAAGATTTTTTTTTCTTACCATCCATGAGTTTTTGAAGCTTACTTTCGTTTTTTGAAGATTTTTTTAGGATATATACACTTTACAGTCATAGGTTAAGAAAAATCTTCAAAAATCTCTCATGGGTGACTTTACAGTTACAGGTATTTACTATAAATCTAGTTAAAACTCATGCTCCTAGAATAAATAGAGAAAACTAGAACTAACCTAAATACTAAATCCATTCTAAATTATAGTTCGTTTGACTTTTTCAACCCCAAGTTTGACCACTGCCTTATTCAAAAAAATTATGCAAAATATTATTTCTTTTGTTGTGACATGCTTTATTATTTTTTTTTTTTTAGAATTACACAAAGCACAACGCAGACACTCACACACGCACGCACACTCATCCCTATGAACACACGTGACGTAAACCCTACCCCTATGAGCACCTCCGAAGGACCTGGGCGCCGGCAGATCCGGAGATTCTCGGAGAAGTCACCATAAGCGCCTCGTAAAGACGAACGCCGCTACCACTTAATGCATTAACGCCGTAAAATCCCAGGAAAATCCCAGGAAAAGGTCACGAAAGCACCGTGGATTTGAACCCCCCCTGGGTAGCGTCCCCACCGGACCGCCCTACCATTGGACTAAGATCCTTAAGAATGACTTAAATTTGACTGTTTTTGCACAAATTTTTTGAATAAGACGAGTGGTCAAACTTAAGGTTGAAAAAATCAAACGAACTACAATTTAGAACGGAGAGAGTATATTTTTGTACGCTCAGCTACGAAGTTTCCATATAGTTTCTGAAAAAGGTGAAACAAAAGTACATACATAAATAAATAAATAAATCAATTAATATATATCAAATGGGCTGACATGAGAAAGAGAGGGTTCAAGCAAAAGAACGGTTGTAATTAAGCGCTTTACTTAGTACTCCTACAAGCTTATTATGTTTGGGCTGTGACTGTGATGGTGATGAAGTTAATTAAAGAGGGAAACTAAAGGAGCAAGGACGCACTATAGCTGGTTATTTGTGTTGCGGTGACTCCTCTTACAACATGCGAGCATTAGCACTAAGGGCACCCTTAATAGTTAAGGAAACTTATTCATATGTTGTCACATCATCTGATTGTTTGTTTGGGATGATAGCATTTCAGTGTTTGGTCCAAGAGATGAAGAGGGAGAGGATGAATGGTAGTTTTTGATCGGTTAGTACCTATTAGAGTGTCCCGGATGCTAGTCTTAGCACAAGAGCCTAATATCAATGCACTATGTCTGGCAAGCAACGCCACTCAGCATATGCGCTGCTCTATCTAGCCGCCCAACCATACCGCTTTGCCCGAGCCTTCTAACTCCTTGTTGGCGGTCACTATGATACATTTTATACCGCCAACTTAGCTCTAAATAAGAGGGAAAAGCACACTTATGTCATATAAACCTTTACTACTCACCTAGTTCCACTTGTATTCGAAGAAAATATGTTTTGCGTGCATAAACGGGGGAAACAGTAAAAGTACGTTAGAAGGTAGAGGAAAGCGCACATCGAACTGCGCTTTGGACAAGGGAAATGCCACCCGTGCCAAAACTAACGCTGAACCAGGCCAAAGCACCCCCGAGGACGCGACCGAGAGGGGCCACAAGCCCACCCGCCAAAAAAACCGGCACGAGGCGGGCCAAACTCACGGCGTCGCCCGCACTCATGGGCGCCCGCCGGCCAAAGGACATCGCCCCCGATCCTCGCCGCGCTTTTGCTACGAATTCGCGTCCCCAAGGAGAAGAGGCGGTGCATGAAGGTGCTTTTTCGATGGCGCCAAGGAATCCCGCCAAAACATTTCACATATCGCGTTGCATGGCTTGGAAGAAGGTGGCATGCGTGGAAGGACATTCCCACCAAGAATGCTTGGTTGCATGCCATGGGAATTAATTTGGCGCCAAGAGAAGGCGGTTGCATGCCCGAGAATTTGATAGAAACATGGAGAGCCCTCCATTCTCTTCCTCCTTTTCCTATATAAAGAAGGCCACCCCCCTCTTTTTTGAACACACACACCTTGGAGCCATTCCTCTTCTACACGCTCACACTTTAGACTTAGGATTAGTTTGTGAATAGGCAAAGCTTCATTGGAAAGCTTGTACTTTGGAGAAGAATCTCTGGATGAATACAAATATGATTTATTCCAAAGTCTTGCTTTCATCTTATTATTATAGTTGTGCTATAGAACTAGAGCAAGGTTTTCATGTTATAATCTTGACGTATGAACTTGCATATAGTTTATATGTTATTATCATAACATGTTGTTCCCGTGACATAATCATGGCATGCGAACTAGGCTATAGTTCCTAATGCTATGATTTCGCCATATAGAACTTTATGCTTAATCATTCATGCAATATATATCATGAGGTCTAGATGGCGGTCCATGCGTGCATCTTCGGGTTTTGCCCATATTCTTGCTCGTTGATCCGTAGGGTCGAGTCCATGGGGGATATGGGTAGTTCCTTGAGTGCACGCGGCATGGAGCCCGGTGCACGGGAGCCTTCGATATGTCGGTGCCCCACGGTAGTGAGGTAGGCGGCGGTGGTGACAGACCCCTGTCCCGCCCCCTAGCACTCCTCCACGTTGGGTATTGAGTAGGAGTTCGAAAGTGTCCATCTACCGCGCACCAGTAGCGGGCATCTCCCCGACCATCTCACTTTATCTATATACCTTGTATGATCATTAACTTGTTCTTAGCACAATTATACTAGAACATGCCTACTTCACTTAGGACATTCTTTTTATTCTTTGTTTTCTTTTTATCCTTAACCTTTGGCTCAAGTGTGTGTCACACTATCTTAAAACCTATCGACTTACCCCCGTATTGAGTATTGGTTTATTATGCCAACATGTTATCTTGACATATCCAAGCTAGAGTCTTTTACCATGCCTTCCCATGGGAAAATATAAATGAACGATACCCGAATACTCCCCGGTGAAATGCTACAATGATAATTCCGTGCGCTTGCGGACTTATTCAGAACGCTCGAACTATCGTTAAGGTATTCTTGGGCAGCATTGCTAATACTAGCAATGATGCTAAGAAATGCCAACAAGCATTTCCGGGCGCCGCGCTGGGGAAGGCATTGGTTAAAAGAAACCAGCTTGGATATGTTCATGATGATATGCGTGTATAGTAGCCATTACTCATGCAAAGCTAATCTTTTTCATGTTTTCTCCCGCTGTGGATGAAAACAGGATAGTGTACGATTGGTTTGTCCCTCGTTTGAACAACTACACCACTAATCCGAGGCACTCCTAAGGAAGAACCGATCTCGCACCACTTCTTCTCCCCGCTACTCCATCGACAAACAAACCAATCACCCCGCACCATCCGCTACTTCACTCATGGTCAAATCACTCAGCGATCACTCTGTCCCCTCTATTGCCAACGTGCCCGTGGGGCCCCGCTGTCAACATAGGCAAGGAGAACTTCGAGATCCGACCCGCCTAATCAAGATGGTGCGTGCAAACCTATTTAGTGGTTTGCCAAGTGAGGACGCAAGCGCCGCATCTTCAACACTTCCTCGAGCTCGCGACACCGTTGTCCTCAAAGATGTTGCACCGCACGCAATTAGACTCCGCCTCTGCTTTCCCTTCTCCATCGCGGGGAAGGCAAAACAGCTTGTTCTATAAAGACACGTAAGCCGCCAACACGCGGAGTAAATGTTCCACGGCGCTCCTCACCAAGTTCTCCCCTTGAGCAAAACCAATACCCTAAGGGGAAGGATTGCCAATTTCCGCCAGTAATTCCATGGAGCCCATCCGTGAGGCGTGGGGACAGCTACAAGAGTACATTCAAGCATGCCCGCACCACGGGATGGAAAAATCGCTCGTGTCAGAGAACTTCTACAATGGGTTAACACCCATGTCAAAGGATCACATCGATGCCATCGCCGGAGGTGCCTTCCTCTCCTCACCATTGATAGAGCTACGACTCTTATCGAGAAAATGATATCCAATCGTGGTTGGGGAGGAAAACAAACAACAAGAAGGCATGCATACCATGGAGGAGATGGATGAGCATGCCGCAAAAATAGGTCTCCTATTGAAGAGGCTTGACGAATCGCGCCGCTAAAAAGGAATGTATGGCAATCGCCAAGGCCATAGACTCGCATTTGACATGCGAAGTTTGTGGCAATGTTGGCCATTCGGGGACGACCGCCCAAAACTCGTGGAGACACCAAATTTCAACAACAACGAAGTTCCGCCAACAAGGAGGCCATAATGGGTGGAATAACCAAATAAGACCTACACAACCAAGAAGGTAATTCAAATTCCAACTCAAGTTATAATTCAAATTATCTTTCATTGAAAAACTTGGTTTTGAGACAAGCAAACATAATTGAAAATCTAAATAAGAAGTTAATGCTTAATGATGGAATAATTAAAGATATGAATTCTAAAATAGAAATTTTAACTTCTTGTGTGAAAAACCAAACGACCTTTAATCAAATGGTAGAAACTTAGTTAGCTCGGATGTCCGCCGCTTTTACCGCTGTGGGTTCGTAAAAGATTATGGGACAACCAAAAACTTCTCTCGAATATGTTAATATGATCTCAATGGGGTCCGTAAACCTCTATGTCGGAAAAACAATGAGTGCCCTACTGAGCCACCATTCACTACCAAGAAAGAAGACCCCCTCGCCGCCCGACGCATCACATGCTCAATTGGCCCACATGTCTTCAAGGACGCCTTCTCGCGATCTTGGATCAAGCGTCCAACATCATGTCCAAGGTAATGTATGATAAAATATTAGGTGGACCTTTGTCCATTGCCGATTTTAATTTACAAATGGCGTATCAATCACTAAGAAAGCCGAGGGTTTGGCCAAGAACATTTTGGTGAACATTCGAGGCACATTAATTCCCTCGTACTTTGTTGTTCTGACATGGGCCACAATAGGGAAGTTCCACGAATCCTAGGGAGACCATTTCTTAAAACTACAAATGCAAAATCCTACACGTAGGAACTGGAATGTCGGGCTTCCATATGGAAGGACAAACAATAAGGTTTTCATTCAATGGGTTCAACGCGCCTAAAACATATTAAAAACAAACAACCCAAAAAGCAACCACAAACATGTGTTAAGCGTATATGGCGTGTAGAAGGATCAACATCTACATCAACTTCTGATGTACCTCCATCAGACAATGAAAGGAGAAGAGTCCCTTGGATAATGGACATTAAAAGGGTAAGCCCTTGCCGAAGGTAAATCTACAATTATCATTTGTTTTTGTCATAATAATATCTTCGTGTTAATAAAATTTTGATAATAAAAATACATAAATAAAAAATATATATATTATTTTACCTTTCAATATCTTAACCTCTATTGAATGAATCTTGTTAATCTTTTGCATACTTCCTTTCTCTACATTGGTATATTTGGGTTTGGAGGTTGGTCATACATTCCCTAAATCAAGCATGGTGCTTAGTTTAGATGTAATGATCATATTTCCATAAACTTTTTGAATTAAGCATGGTGCTTAGGTCATAAAGTTTGCCTTGATCAAATTAGGCATGGCGCCTAGTCCGATTATTGAACCAAAAATTACTAGTATAGAGTTAGGATGATCATATGGACTAACACCCCACAAGAACCTATCAAACCTCACGAGGGTAAGTTTTGAAGATGTAATGTAACCTCCTAATTACCGGGCCCACCCGCACCTATCATTGTCCCAAAGACCTCCTCGACAAATGTGCGTATACACCCGATAACTTAAGAAGCCCCGTTGATAACTCATACCGGATCAACAAAGGAGTAGCTACAACATTACAACATTTGTTACAAAAATATAGATCGAGTGTGGAGAATAATAATATTAAATTTATAAATTGTGAATAAGTTATATTTGAGTAAACTTAACTTATTTATGAAGCTAGGTAGAACTAGAAGACACCGGATCATGTCGAGCCCACCGACATAACCTTGGTTAAACAAAGACGAGTCAAGACTGCAATGGGGGTTAACAAACCCCGAGTACGGAAGTACTCAACAAGACTTACCCGACTAAAGAAAATAGGAGAAGACTCAGAATGCTTTGGTTTAATAGGATTCAAGGTAAGGCTTTTAGCAAGAATCAAGGACTCTTTTTGCGTAAAAGCTTACTAATAGTGAATCCTTACTTTCAATGTTTTAATCTCAATTGATATCTCACCTATTCTAGGTGATCTTACACTATAGCAAACACTTGTAGAAGTTCCATCACTTATTCCATCTCTTTACTTGTTCCATAATTAATCTCGATGTAGTCGGAAACCGAAGTCTCCATATCCGAGAAGCACGGCGATTTCGAAATCGATTAACCCAAATTGGGAGTTCTTTCCACACGACATATATAGCACTTAAGCTTGCATATATCAACCCTTTCCCTCGGATACACTCAAAACGGAACCGCGTCCCACGCCACCCGAGAGTACCGTACACCTCCAATCCGGGACTTTAACCCACGAGGGTAACATGTACTCCCGCCATCTCTCCACTCCCAAAGCGCGGTTGTACGCTTTTCGATTT
Organism: Hyparrhenia diplandra; assembly: GCA_015847255.1. Lineage (NCBI taxonomy): Eukaryota > Viridiplantae > Streptophyta > Magnoliopsida > Poales > Poaceae > Hyparrhenia > Hyparrhenia diplandra. The sequence goes on along the minus strand of JADLZK010009017.1, from coordinate 99,776 downwards.
GACACCCCCAAGATTAGGCTTACCGGAGTATGTGTCCTAACTAGGGTCGACCGTGATGGGATGACACCCATGACAGACGCGTGCCATTGGTCCAACGACCTCGGTGCCAGATGCGCTCCATAGTCTCGGTCCCACATGACTTACACATTTCCAGCCCTTAATCGACAAGTCGGAAATACTACACTGAGACTCCATTCTCGCAAATTACCCGACCGGTCTCATTTTTTTATCACCATATCCCAAAGATGGTTTCATCATATAGCATCCTTTCTCATCAAATGCCTCTTCGGGCAATCATAAGGGACTTGTCACATTTTGACTCAAAAGTCTAACTAATATAGCCATGCTAAGCGTTCTAGCTTTTTAGCAAAACAGGTTATTAAGGTAGATATCGAAATAAACAAGGAATGGTAATGCATCAATTAGGTTGTCACTCGGCTCCTATCACCTAATGCAAAGCATAAAGCAAAGGTGAAATAAAGCTTTGTAAAACACAAGGAATTGTTTAAATGAACCGGGGCTTGCCTGTGTTGCGGGGAAAAGTCGATTCAAGAAAAGATTATCGACGCCAAACTTGATGGCATCCTTGTCGACGGGACGGATTTTCTCCTAAACTTGATCCTCGCGAACCATACCAATGTCTTCTCAAAGCTTCATTAACACGATCCGGCTCACTCGTGTATACTCTACACGAGATGATGATGCATGCTTTAGCGTGATGGAATGGTAAACATGATGCTTGATGGATGCATGAAATGATAAACAACGGAGTACAACTTTTCTTCACGATAAAGTTGCAACCCAACAAAACCAACTTGCCGAACTACTTTACAAGATATCATCACCATTGCCTAAGGAGTTCTCAAGGACCATCTGATAGTGGTGTGGTGTAGGGTTCACAAAACAACCCGAAATCAACCCAAAACTCTAAGTTAGAAAGCATAGAATCATTTATTTTACACATGAAATGATAGGTCATAAAATAATAAAATTTTTAACTTTCTCAAAACAAGCTCAAAAATTTTTGTACAGGTAGGTCATGTCCTAAAACAGTACCAAAATAATTTTCATGATTTTTGGATAAATAAAATAATTATTAAAAATCAAGGAAGATACATTTTTCAATTGAAATTTGTATTTTTAAATCATGTCAAAAGTATTCAAATTTCAAGTTTCAAATTTTTCATGGATAGACATACTCATGGAAAGGCTACACAAAAAATTTTCAGAATTTTTAAGCTAATATTTGAATTTATATGAAAATAACAAAAACAGTATACTATTCATATAAATAGAAATTGAATAAAACATTTGATAAAAGGAAAAAGGTTCTCGGTTGAATTTCGGCCTCGCATCGTGTGGCCCATCACTATTCATGGCCCAAAACTGTTCACCATGGGCTGATTTTGTTTTTATTTTGGCCCATAAAAGAATTTGGCCCAACATCAGCTCCTATTGGGCCTTTTGCTTTGCTACAAAGTCCCGGCCGGTGTATCAGACTCGTGCCAACAGCACGCGCTCACCGGCGGCGTGTGGCGCGCCGCTGCTTATTTGTGGCGGCTGGCCGTGTTCCGGCCGGCGCGTGAGTCTAAAAGAGAAAACTAATTAAAGGAGGGGTGGCCAGGGGCTCACCAGAACTTGAACGGAGCTTGGTTGTTCCCGAGTTTGGTCGAGATGGGTTGACGACGAGAGCAAATGGGCGGCGGCGGCGACGTTCATTGCTCGGCGAAGTCGGGTCACGACCGGAAAACGGGCGAGTCGATCACGAATACATCATCAAAGGGAAGGGAAAACACAAGAAAAAGCAAGCTAAAAGCTCACCGTGTCGAGCCGGGCGCGACAGGCGAGGTCAAAAGGCGCGCTCACGGCAATGGTGAAGACGACGGCGTGCGGGGCGCTCGGGCGGTGAGGGGTCAGGTTGGCCCAGGCTCAAAAGAAGCGTAGACGAAAGTTGCGACGCTGCTGGCAAAGTGGCTTGACAAGAAGTGGAGCGACGGGCGACGCTCGACGGCGGCGGAGGGGAGGCGATTCTCCGGGCGGCGTTTAAAACGGAAAACTGGCGGCCCCGGCGACCTATTTATAGGCATGGAGAGGTCGAGGAGGTGGTCGGGAGGGGTCGCGAAGCTCCTCGCGAGCGACGCCGGAAGGCGCGGGCGGTGGACGGCGGCGCGACCTCAACGCCGGCGCGGCGTAAGAGGAGTGGCCGGGTTATCGCTCATCCCCCCCACCCAAAACAAACCCTAGCTTCAAACTTTTCAAATTACTCCCAAATTTTGAACTAAACTAAAAAAATTTCCAAAAAGTAACCCCCCTTAATTTTTCAAGATCTACAACTTTCACAATTGGACCATTTTCAAAATCTGCCTAGAAATATGACTTTTTGAAATGCAGTTCCAAAATTTGAAATTTGAATTCAAAATTACTTTTAAAATCATGTAACAACTTGAAAAACTTTGTACATGACTTTTGGTCCTCTCAACAAGATCTACAAACTAGCTTTTGAAAGTTTTCTCAAATTTTGCATAAATTTTGAAATATAGAAAAGGGGGTAATTAGGGTTTGGATAAAATTCAAAATTTCTTTAAAAATTTGAACTAAACTTTGAAAACTCAAAATACCAACTTTGCTCTATTTTGAAAACTCTACCTTTTTACTTTAACAACCATACCCAAATTCTTGATAGATTTTGAAATAAAAAGAAGGGGACAAATTAGGGTTTCAAACTAGGGTTTCCGACAAAGGGAATAGTTTCCTAAATCGATTCTTTCCGCGTCTCTTCGACCGACGACTTGACCATGAACTAATACACTTGTCTTTGGCCAAATCCATTGCTTAATCGTAATTAACACCTGGGGTGTTACAGAAGATATCAATAGAGATAAAAAAATCCTCGATAAAATTGATTATATATATATATATATATATATATATATATATATATATATATATATATATATATATATATATATATATATATATATATATATATATATATATAACAATGATAAAATAAACCTTTCAACCCCGAGTATGTTTGTCTTGTTATTTTGATATCATTGAAAGACAAGATTGGGGAAAAGTCTCCTAGCACGCTCAAAGGCGCCATGAACGACAAATCAAAGCCATGGCGTGCACCAACTAGCAACATCACAAGAGGTAAGTTAAAAGCTAGCTTGGGGGAGTACTCCCACAAGGGTAACTAGTATCTCATATTTCTTTCATCCAATCTCTTGTCTTATAGAATAATGAGATATATAAAATATATATATATATATATATATATATAATAATAATAATAAATATAAATAATTTATTCCACTCCTTTATGTGACTTAGGATTGTGTAAATCTCTTTAAGTTGAAATGATGTATAGTTGCTCTGTTTATAAATCGGGTTTTGCACCCGTTTATAACTTGGAACTCCTCAATGTTTAAGTTTGTTGGCTAAAATTGTCTTGTCCTAAAAAACTTGATAAATTGTGGGTTGCAAGTATATGATCCTTTTCTAAGTTGTTGCTAGATATGATATGGTACAAAAGATTCTACTATAATTTTGTTCTTAGAGAAACTTGACATCCTGAATCAATCAAAAAAAAAAAAAAAAGAAGAGAGAAAAAGGGATGAAAAATGGACAAGTGTCCGAGGGCGAGTAGAGCCCACATCTCTAAAACAAAAAAGGGAGAGGAAACAAAGGACACAAGCCTGTGGGGAGTAGAGCCCACCTCTCAAACAAAAAAAAAAAAAAAAAAAAAAAAAAAGAAAACCCATACTCTCTCGAAAGTATTCAAAAAAAAGAAGAGAAATATATCCCTGATGAATAGTTGATCTAAAGAATGAATAAGTAGTGTTTCTATAAAACCGTTCTGTCCTTGCATCTACCCAAGAAAGTGGAAAATGTCATAAGCCCCATATGATTCAAGTAATAAGGATAGATGAAAATGCCAACTTATTTAAACAATGAGTAACACTTTGTTATAAACATGGTACATCTTGATTTATATCGGCATTAAAGCAACTCCATGATCAACAACCAAACACTTAGCTGTTTGCTCTGGGACGAGCAAAGGTTAAGCTTAGGGAGTTGTTGGCGGTCACTATGATACATTTTATACCGCCAACTTAGCTCTAAATAAGAGGGAAAAGCACACTTATGTCATATAAACCTTTTACTACTCACCTAGTTCCACTTGTATTCGAAGAAAATATGTTTTGCGTGCATAAACGTGGAAACAGTAAAAGCACGTTAGAAGGTAGAGGAAAGCGCACATCGAACCGCGCTTTGGACAAGGGAAATGCCACCGTGCCAAAACTAACGCGAACCGTGCCAAAAGCACCCCCGAGGACGCGACCGGAGTGGGCCACAAGCCCACCCGCCAAAACCGGCACGAGGTGGGCCAAACTCACGGCGGCCGCCGCGACCCGCGGGCCCGCCGCGACACTAGCCCCGATCCCGCCGTGCTTTTGCTACGACCCGCGTCCCGAAGGAGAAGAGGCGGTGCATGAAGGTGCTTTTCGGGATGGCGCCACGGAATCCCGCCAAAACATTTCACATATGCGGTTGCATGGCTTGGAAGAAGGTGGCATGCGTGGAAGGACATTCCCACCAAGAATGCTTGGTTGCATGCCATGGGAATTAATTTGGCGCCAAGAGAAGGCGGTTGCATGCCCAGGAATTTGATAGAAACATGGAGAGCCCTCCATTCTCTTCCTCCTTTTCCTATATAAAGAAGGCCACCCCTCTCTTTAGAACACACACCTTGGAGCCATTCCTCTTCTACACGCTCACACTTTTAGACTTAGGATTAGTTTGTGAATAGGCAAAGCTTCATTGGAAAGCTTGTACTTTGGAGAAGAATCTTGGTATGAATACAAATATGATTTATTCCAAAGTCTTGCTTTCATCTTATTATTATAGTTGTGCTATAGAACTAGAGCAAGGTTTTCATGTTATAATCTTGACGTATGAACTTGCATATAGTTTATATGTTATTATCATAACATGTTGTTCCTGTGACATAATCATGGCATGCGAACTAGGCTATAGTTCCTACATTATGATTTCGTCATATAGAACTTTATGCTTAATCATTCATGCAATATATATCATGAGGTCTAGATGGCGGTCCGCCGTACCTTCGGGTTTGCCCATATTCTTGCTCGTTGATCCGTAGGGTCGAGTCCATGGGGGATATGGGTAGTTCCTTAGTGCACGCGGGCATGGAGCCCGGTGCACGGAGCCTTCGGGATATGTCGGTGCCCCACCTGTAGTGAGGTAGGCGGCGGTGGTGACAGCCCAATCCGTCCCTAGCACTCCCTCCACGTTCGGGTATTGAGTAGGAGTTCCGAAAGTGTCCATCGGCCGCGCCCACTCTGCGGGCATCTCCCCGACCATCTCACTTTGTCTATATACCTTCTATGATCATTAACTTGTTCTTAGCACAATTATACTAGAACATGCCTACTTCACTTAGGACATTCTTTTTATTCTTTGTTTTCTTTTATCCTTAACCTTTGGCTCAAGTGTGTGTCACACTATCTTAAAACCTATCGGGACTTACCCCCGTATTGAGTATTGGTTTATTATGCCAACATGTTATCTTGACATATCAAGCTAGAGTCTTTTACCATGCCTTCCCATGGGAAAATATAAATGAACGATACCCGAATACTCCCCGGTGAAATGCTACAATGATAATTCCGTGCGCTTGCGGACTTGTTCTCAGAACGCTCGTAACTATCGTTAAGGTATTCTTGGGTAGCATTGCTAATACTAGCAATGATGCTAGGAAATGCCAACACTCCTCTTCCTCCCCCACGCCCTTCTCATTTGGCACCTCCACCCCATTCCCTAAGTCACCCGTGGCCGACTCCTCCCCAACTCAATCGTGGTTGGCGCTAGCCAAAGTGGGATGGTGGACCATTGAATGGAAAGTCAGAGACCATGGTTACGGGAGCGCCACGACTCCACTCTTTGCTAATTCTACGCTAGCATTCATGTCATGTCTTTTGCCACAAGAGAGGCAAATAGAGAGAAGGGCATGGGCATGGGTAGGACCCATGACCACGCATTGGAGTCTGTCTAAGTGAAAGTGCTAGCGCATATAGGAATATGAGTCAGCTCTTGTCTGGAAAGTCAGAGACCATGGTTACGGGAGCACCACGACTCCACTCTTTGCTAATTCTACGCTAGCATTCATGTCCTGTCTTTTTGCCACAAGAGAGGCAAAGAGAGAGAAGGGCATGGGCATGGGTAGGACCCATAACCACGCATTGGAGTCTGTCTAAGCGAAAGTGCTAGCGCATATAGGAATATGAGTCAGCTCTTGTCCCTTTTCTTTTTCTTTCTCTCTATATGACATCCTTATTAAGGCATCTATAAAAATTAGTTGATGACATGGTCTATTGCTGGAGCTGTCCTAATAAAGGACGAAAGATATATGTTTGGTTTGCAAAATGACTCTGTGTCGGCGGAATCAGTTGATCCAGGGACCAAACCTAGATAAGTTGTTTGCATGGTTTGTAGTGTGAGTTGGATCTCTTCGCCACAAAAATCTCCTGCACAGTCTTCCACAAGGCAACAACTAGACTTCCAACACAACACCACGACAGTAGAATTGGCGCCAAACAATCTGACGCCAAAAACATAGTGTCATACTTCTGCCGACGCTGTGAGTCCTGACGCTAAAATTTTTTAGACAACTACGAACGATGCGTCTGTTCTCTAAGAAAAACGACGTCCGAACTCATTCTATTTGCACGCGAGAGCAACTAATGCCGGATGAATGGATGATCTCAATTCGTGAACGAAAAACACATGCATGTTAAGCCGTGACCTAGCTAGGGCCACGCTGTTGTACTTTTCAAAATTCAAATAATATTCTTTATATTAATACAAAGATTCGTATTTCAAGAAAAAAACAGGCAGCATTTCATTAATTCGCTCCAAGCTTCGTTAGCGACATGACGACACGTAGATACTTTTTGTTTTTGTGTACGACGTGCTTGTTCTCTCGAAGTCCGGCAGGCGGCAACCTTTATGCAGTGATTTTAAAGGTTGATGTCATATTGGTCGTCGTAGTACAACGTACTGCTAGGGCTTCGTACTCCTACGTGTGCGAAGTGCTTGACACGTACTAAAAACTTTATGCAGTGATTTTCGGTTAAAGGTTGATGTCATTTTGGTCGTCGGAGTACAACGTACTGCTAGTCTGCTAGGCTTCGTACTCGTACGTGTGCGAAGTTCTTGGCTTTTAAATCCATTGCCTCGTGCTTATTTGAATGGCATTTTTAAGTAATAGAAGTATATAAACCAGTAAATAGCATTTTTTTTTTTCTTCCAACGCTTCTAGAAGTACCAGATCTCTAAGCGTTTGACTCTAAGATCATCCTCAACAGTACGAGACAGCAGCTAGCTCATACTACATGACATGTCATTGCTACTTTATTATATGTGAATCTCCACGTGTAAATAATTTTGTATTATTTATCTACTCTACTCCCTCTCTCATTCTTTATAAAAATGCTAAAAAAGTACCTTGTTTTCTGAGCGAGATAGGTATTGAAATAAAATTCTTTCATTCTTTTTATATTCTCTAGCTCTCTCTTCCACGTAAGAAAAATGTTGACATAGATTCCTATGAGTTAGCTGGTGTGTCATTGTTTGGGGGTTAATCTATACTCCCTCTTGTCACAAACCGGATCGATCGGGGCGGAAGTGACACGTTGACGACGAGCTGGATGGCGGCGCGGGCGACGGTAGGGGCGGCGGCGTTATGCGGGGGGTAGGGGCGAAGGCGGCGGCGGCGTTGGAGATGGCGGCGGCCGGCTTGATGGCGGTGGTGACGATGATCGGCGGCGAAGGCATAGATGACGTAGGTCGACGATGAACGGGCGAGGTAGGAGACGAAGATGATGACGTTACAACAGCTCCGGCGGCGGCCGGGGAATGGCAGGGCGCGGCGCGGGCGGCCGCTTTGGGCGGCGACGACGACGGCGCAGCGGCGTCTTGGCCGGCGAGGCGGCGGCGCGTGCGCAGAGGAGGGAGGGAGAGAGAGAGAGAGAGCACCTAGGTCCGAGAGTCAAGGCGTTGGGGGTTATCCCTTTCATTTTCTTCTTGATTGCAAACGATTACATGCCCCTTATACTTATAGTCCGAGGTAGACTTGCTCGCTAAGAAAGATGTAGAGGTTTCCTTATAGATTGGAATACCTCTTTTACAAGCAATCTTATTCCTTTCCTATTTTATTCATATATTTTATTCCCTAAATATTCTTTACTTAACGAAGAAGGCGATGACGATGGCGTGCTCACGGCGGGCGGCGCGGCGCCCGACCATCAGCACACGTGCGCTCGGGCCCAGGCGGCGCTTGCGTTGCCCCTTGTTGGGCTCTTTTTTTCCGGCGATGCCCTTTCGGTACATGACACCTCTGTTCCAAACTTTAATTCGCTTTGATTTTTCCCCCCCAAACTATACTCCCTCTAGATAGATACATAAATGTATCTAGATACATAACTAAATAGATGAATAAAAAAATCAAACTGACTTATAATTTAGAACAGAGGGAGTACCTAATATTAAGGAGAAAAAATTTTATCAATTTTTCCTTCTACCTCCCGTAACTAATTAGGCAGTGAAGACTTCTTTTTAAATGTCGTCTTTTTTTTTTCTTGACCCGAACTTATGGACCATACTCAAACAAGTTAAAACAACTTGCATCTAGCCATGATGGATACAGTATCCACTTTCTTAGCTATGACGTATGGGCCTACTCAGTCGAAACATTACTCTGCTTAATACCCACACATGAAGATGATTCCTCAATATATATGACCATATCTAGACAAGGCCGACTCAATTGCCACAAATTCATATTCTTGATTTCATTTTTACATTAGGTTTATGTCTCGGGCTTAAAATACTTACATATGTACATGAGAAATTTACAACTATCCTCAAATGGTTATATATAAAAATCAAAGCTTGCCCTCTGCAAGAAATAAAAAATGTGCTAATGATTATTTTAACAAATAGAAAACTAGGGGCAAAGAAAAGATTATTGGAGCCTAAAAATGTGATGTGTGTTTCCAATTTCAAAACACGGCCATATTACATTCTCTAGTATTTTCTAGTAAGAATTTAAGATGTCTTGAACGCATGTAGCCATTATCAAAAACCAAACCAATCATCTTTAATTGTTAAATTAAGGGTGTGTTTGGTTAAATATCATCTTAGGTGTGCTGAATTGTCGTTTTGGAGGATCAAAGGGTTGATCATTGTTGTCCACAGTATGATGGATTGAGGAGGCGGAGGCGCAGCGAATAAACGGATCGTCGTTGTCCAGAAGAATTAGGGAGCGTCATGAGGGAGGTACATACTTGGCGGCAAAGGGTGTTATCTGGCCTCCACTGCTACGATGAATTCTTGTTGCCTAGAAGTGAAGACATGGATTTGCAAGGTGAGTTTGTGTACTCTCTGGGATTTATCTGAGGTGGCTGAGCATGCAATGACAGTTTGATTATTGATGTGCTTAGAATAGAATTCTTACTGCTAAAGAAGTCAATTAATTTCCAGGTTTTCTAAATTTATTAAAAACATCAAGATTTATGTGTCAATTCGACTCTTAGTATACGTATTTGGTACTATATATCTTAGTTTTTTTTATAAATATTGGTTAAACTGGAAGTTGGTTCACTTCTTTTGAAGTGACAATTCGACTCTTGTGGCGTGTCTACTGGAATCTTGTTGCATATTCTATAATTGTGCATACAATTCTAGCAATCTGTGTTGTGGCTATGATGAGTGGAATGACATGTATGGGAAAGAAATTAATTTTATTTTATCATCTTTTAGTTTTGTGACGAACTGGACATGTACCCAAGAATGGCTTGTTCTCATTAAGTTCATTGAATCGTCAAGAAATTTGCAAATCTCAAGATTTATGTCGTTTTAATGTAGTAGGCTTGCAAACTTCTGACGATTCCATGGTCTTTTAATGATGTTATTTGAATCATGTTATAGGATTATGATATTAGGGTACATGTTTCTTATGCTCCAAGTCAAAAGGTGAAATGATGAATAGCCTTTAATTTGATCCATTTTTTTTTTTTAAAAACTATTGACCAGAGCCATTTAATAGGAGAATTGTTCCCCATTTACTTGACCCTTGTTTTTAGAGGCATTGAAACTATTGACCAAAGGTATTTACTTGGGGAACTGTTCCCCACAGCCGAGCTTAATTAGTGTTGTGTGGCTATTTTGATTGGGACTTCTGAACCTCCTGTTTTGTGTATTTATAAGGCCTTCTGGTTGTTTTATTCTTCATCTGCTTTCATTTGTTTTGGTGAGCTCTTTGCCTCCTTGTGCCTGTTGGTGAGGACATCATCTCTTTTATTTGTGTTCTTCTTTTTGGATCTCATTTTTCCATTTCATTTTATTGTCCTCTATCTTTCTTGTTGGATTTTTTTAAGGAATAGAACGCCACACAGGTCCGCAAGGTTCCCGCTCTTCAGCAATGTCTGTTGACTGATGGAAAAAATGAGGTGGTCAGCAATGAGAAGTGAAATTAAAGACAAACAAATTTTAAAGGTGAACCATTTTAGTACAAGTCAGTACCTTATGGCACTGATAACTCAAATGGAAAAGTTATAAACATGATCACATGGTTTAGATGCATATTTATACAAGAGTTGTGCTCAAGAGGCTGTAACGTTTCACTCGCTCAGATATGGGGTTTGATGCTACCAAGTTAGCTGAATCCACGGCGTACAGAACTGAAATAATTACCATTAAGGAAACATAACCATTGTAGCAAAGGAGAATGAAAAAAAATACGACTGGTGAGACTGATTATGTCAAATCATATCACATCAAAGAGTTTACATGGTCACAACACATCAATGAATTTGAAGTTTAAACACTCGAGATACGTCTTTATACCAAATAAATATGACTTTGACAGACTCATGACCTTCAAACAAAATGGTAGGGGGACAAAAATATCTAATCTTGTTGTTGCCCTGACCCTGATTGTGCAATAGAGAACCGCTCACGGACCTGGAAAGTTAAGCTTGTGACAAGGATCAAACCATTGGCCTCCATCAGTCAACGGTTTAGGTTCTATTCTATAGATGGATCCTACCATTGTCTCCTTTAATGTGAGAAGGGTGCCTCAGCATATCATGGATATTCTTGGTCTACAACATGGTCCGCAGAAGTGTTTGATGGTAGTAAGGTACAATGGATTAGATCTCATGCCTGATGATGACATGGTTCTTATTGCAAGAGCATGGAAAGAGATTTGTAACAGTGTTTTTGTCAGTACCATAAAGTTTTGCTATGATGAAAGGTCCTAAATGGCTAGAGGGAGGGTGTATAGCCTAATAAAAATTTTTTACAACAACACTTAAGCAAGATGGTTAGTAAAAAGGACGGCGTAGCAAAATCTATGGAGCTTCGACTAGTTATGCAAGCCACCAAGCAAATCTAGCAATTCTAATGTCTCTAATCACATACAAGAGCTAGGCCGCTATGTTACTCCTAGGTGAACAGGATATGCAAACTAATTCTAATACTAGGAGCTAAACGAGGTGGCGCGCGGCGGGCGCGGCAAGCGGGCACACGGGCGGTGGGCAAGAGCGAGAAGGGTAAAACCCTAAATTGTTCTTTTTTCGATTAACACATACGGTCTGCCTCCATATTTATATGAGGGGTTTACAATTGCTAACTGGTCGGGCCCATTAGTCTTCTATGTTTTTTTTCTAATTTAATTGATATAAATACCTAATAAAGCTATTTTAATAAATAAATATTCAGTCACAATGCTTAGGCTTGGAAATCCTTTTGCTGAGTGTGACAGTTTCAGGGTCTTTTGTGTTTGGACTAAAAAAGTTTCTAAAAGCACCCTATCGAACCAAACAAGGTGGAACCTTTTTTTTTACTACTTTTAGCTAGAAAACCCTCATGGAGAGTCTTTCTTAAAAGCCCCCGAGACTAAAAAAATCATAGACTAATGAACCGAACATGGTCTAAATATAAAATATTATAAAAGTAAATAAAAAGGTTCCCGTCGATGAAGCTCATTTCTCTAAATAAAGCGTAAGCGTTAAGCGACGCACTTACTATTAATTCCTCAACCTACGAAGCCCATTTGTCCAATCAAAAAAACATTAGGTCTATTAGGCTGCCACGACCTTATAGTCCAAAATCCGGCCCATCTAAGCCCACCACGCATCCATCCCGAAGAAAGCGACCGAGCCCGGATTCTCTTCTTGCAGCACAAGAAGAAAGATCCCGAGAAGAACTCGACTCAGCGGCGGTGCCGGTGCCGGAGCCGCCTATAAGCAAAGCGAGAGAGCCACCGCTTCCCCTTCCCTCCCCTTCCCTTCCCTGACCGACCGACCGCGCCTCGGAATTTTCAGAAGAGATCCGACAGCCACCAAAGTACACAAGCAGTGTCGCCAGGGCGTGAGGGTTGGGGCACCACTGAATCTCGGGAGCAGAGGCGATGGCGAGGTTCAACCCGTACGAGAACAACGGCGGCACGTGCGTCGCCGTCGCCGGCGCCGACTATTGCGTCGTCGCCGCCGACACCCGCCTCTCCGTCGGTTACAGCATCCTGTCCCGCGACCACTCCAAGATTGCCCAGCTGTATGTTTCTGAACCTCCCTCTTTTCGTGAATCGAGTGTCGTTGTTGATTCAGACTTCAGAGTAGGGTCGAATTCGGTAGCTCTGAATTGAGATCCCGCTCCCCGGTTTCAGGGTTCGGATAGTCTTGTAGAGCCTCGCAGATTATGATTTTGTGCCTCCTCTGCCGGCTGGAAATCAGTAATTTCTGTTCTGAAATTTAGTATTCAGTTAGTTCAGAATTTGAAACACTTTAGGCTGAACTTTAGTGCTACTAATCCTGTCACAATTTCGAGTGCATCTGGGTATGTAAATGGTCTCCGAAACATAAATTTAACCACAAATTTGAATTTAAGTGTCAAAATTACCATTAGTCGAATTGCATGTGTTCTAAAGATGGATATTATAGTGGTGATCTACAGTATTTTTCTAATGAATATAAAAGAAATTCATATAATGGTGTCATGATCTACAGTGTTTTGAACTATATGGAAACAGAACAAAGTATGACAACTAGTACTAGATGAGATTTATGTCTTTAGATGGAAAAATATTACTAGTCCAAAGCATCTATCATTCAAAATTTGGAAGTAACCATCATATATAATATTTGTTTTGGACTGCAGCTTGGTGATTTTGACATTCTCTTGGCAAATTATTTTCCAAAGTGAACCTGCCTTACTTTTATATAGTCACAGAAATGCCTCTCTAATGTTGTCACTGAATGGATGTGCTGAATTGCTAATGTTCTCTCTCTGCTTCCTTGCAAACAGTGCAGACAAATGTGTTTTGGCCTCGTCTGGGTTCCAAGGTGATATCAAAGCTTTGCAGAAGGCTCTGTCTGCCAAGGAATTAGTAAGTCACTAAGGCTATTGATTCCTTGAGCTGTTGAACTATCTGAGAGGTCATGTGCAATAGCCTGATATTCAAGATCAATTATATGTTGAGTGTTGACCATGTCATGTGTTCCATTTTTTTTCTTAAATTTTAAAACTGAGAGGTCGTGTGTACCTAAGAAAGAAAACTCTGAACTTACCCTGAGAAAAGAACCACCGATTCCTAAGAATGGTATGTTCAACAGTTCTCTATTATTCAGTTTTGATCATGACTACATTGGCAATGTAGCTAGCTTGTAAGTGTTGTGTCACCCTGAATCTTATCAGTACAGGTTTGTGATGTTTTTTTTCTCATTTCCACCTTTTCAGATCTATGAACACAACAATAACAAGAAGATGAGCTGCCCAGCAATGGCTCAACTTCTGTCAAACACACTCTACTACAAGAGATTCTTCCCGTACTACACTTTCAATGTGTTGGCCGGACTGGACACCCAAGGTAGAGTATAACTTGAGTACTAATTTACATTGACCGTTCAATGTGATCATTCCTCTTAGCATCTCTTCCTCTCTGACAGGTAAAGGATGTGTCTTTACGTACGATGCTGTTGGGTCTTATGAGAGAACAGGCTATAGTGCTCAGGGAACAGGTTCAACATTGATGATGCCTGTCCTTGACAACCAGTTGAAATCCCCTAGTCCTCTCCTGCTGCCAGCTCGGGTGAGTTCTAGCTCTCAAAATTTCAAGTTTAGAAGGAAAGGCTCTCTTAAATTGGAACTGCGTAGCCCCTTTTATATGGATGTTTGTTAGCCTTGCAATGGCCTATAGGAGCCAATGATAAGCACGGGAGAACAAATAACTATGGATGATGTTGTAACGTATCATTCTTAATAAACAGAACTTTTAACACAGTGTTGCTTTTGGTTCAGGATGCAGTGACACCCTTGTCTGAATCAGATGCGGTTGATCTGGTGAAGGACGTTTTCGCATCAGCCACTGAACGAGACATTTACACTGTATGATACTTTCCTGCACTCTAGATTTCTAGAGATAGATTAACCAAAATTCTGAATCCAATATTGTTGTTCCATGAAATTTGCAGGGAGACAAATTGGAAATCGTTGTCATCAACAGCTCTGGCACACACCGAGAGTGCATTGAATTGAGGAAGGATTAGTGTAACGTTCCTATGTAATGGCACTACCGCCTGTTATGCATGAGGATATTTGTTTTCACTGTCAGACATATGTATTTGAATTTCCTCTAATCAGAAGGTGTATTTGAATTTCCATTCTGTTGATTCTAGCAGGAGATTGTTATAAAGATATTTTAATTCATCATTTTATCTGATGAGACACCTTGAGCCTTTTGAATCGCTTATTACTGAAGAACAAATAATCATATTGCCTGGGGATAACAGAAATAAGCTTTCTCTGTTCAAAAGGAGGAGAAAGACGAGTTTTCATTGGCAGCATGTTTTTTGGACCCAAAAGTATATGCTCAGTTGCTCACTTAGTCACCTAATAATACCAGCAAGAAAAACGTTGAAACTTCGGAGAACTAAAGTTATTTAAATTCAAATTAGAAAATCAGAAACAAAAACCCCATTCCTAAACTCAGACTGAACACTCATGCCAGAGGTGGAGGAGCAACACCCCTGGTGATCGCATTGAAGATCTCCATGTACCCAACAACGCCAACCAAGATGTCCTCGCCGTCAGTTACCCAGATGTGTGTGGTCCTATACGACAGCATCTGCGCCATGACGGCGGCGAGCGAGCTCGTGTTCCTGCACCTCAGCGCCGCGTTCCCGCCGTGGCTCGCCATCATCATCTGGCCGACGAGGCTGGCCTCGAACGCGACCTTCCGGCCGCCGAGCCTCGGCGACGGCACGGCGACGTCCGCGTCGTCGTCCTCATCCCGCGCCGCCATGCCGTGGCCGTCGACTCCCGCGGCGAAGCTGAGGGACGACAGACTCGCCATGGAGTCCGCGGCGGCGACGTAGTCGCGGCGCCACAGCCTGTGCGCGGACACGTCGGCCAGGACCTTGTGCGAGCCGTCGCGGTTCGTCTTCACGACGGCGACGGCGCGGGGCTCGGACGGGACCCCCCAGGAGGACTCGATGGCCGGCGACGAGGCCTCCACATGGGCATAGCCGCGGTTGACGGCGCCGAGGGAGGAGATGGACTGCAGCGGTGTCGGCGCCAGCGCACCGAGGCAGTTGATCAGGAAGCGGATGATGTCTTCCCGCGTCAGGCAGCAGTATCTGTCGCAGCCGAACGCCGACGGCGTCGTCGACGATGGCGGTGTCCGGCCGACGACGGCCTTCGCCGAGGCTGCTGCCCTCGGCGTCCCCGTGATCTTCAGCTCGGCCTTGTAGAATGGCGCGAACGGCTTCTTGTCGACGACGGTGCACGCTTCCGTGATGTTCTTGCGTACCAGGATCCGCCTTGCTCCTTGCTTCATTAGCTCCACTATTTCAATCAACCTTGCACGCACGAATTGAAAGCTGAATCACATTGACACGCAATGGCATTGCCCTGATTGTACAACGAGAAATCTGAATGCCGTGTGCCTATGATGTTAGAAGAATTCTCAATCGACAAACGCTCTCGCATTTTTCTGATGAACGAAAGAAAAAAAGCGATGGAATGTGGCAATAAATGGTGATCTCCAAGAAATGGCATGGATCAGGGAGGGAGGGAACAACCGAGTTGGTTCCAAATAATGTGTTCGCGCATCACCTGGTGTGGGGCTCGACCTCCCGCACGAGCGTCGGCTCGTGCGCCACCACGTCGCCGGCGGGCGTCCTCATCGCCGCGGCCGCGTCGCCAAGGTTGGAGGCCAGGAATGCGACGACGTCGAGGGAGCTGAGCAGGCCGATCACGGTGGCCGCGGCGGGCGCCAGGGGCGAGGCGCCGTCGCGCCAGACGGCAACGTCGGCCTCCTGCGACGCCGGGATCGCCACGGCCGCCGCGGAGAGCGGCGCCGAGGCCGGGACGCCCCGCAGCGGCGGCTTACCGGCGGTGAGGTCGGCGGCGGTCGTGCGGAGGAAGACGATGTGGGCCATTCGACTGACGGTGTGGGCTGTCCCCTGGTTTTGTGGGTCCGTCCTTGCCTGAGAACACCACTTTTACTATTTCCTAAAATCGAACCCTGACGAGCAAGTCTTCGATTTTTTTTTTAAGTACGATCTTCGAAAATGTCGACACGTGCTCATGCTTCCCAAATCTCCCCGATGAATTCGTTACCACAGCTGATCTTCTAATTATTTTATTTTTTAATGAAAACTGTTATAAAAACTATGCATTAGGTATTAGGAGTAGTTAGCCCTAAATTACACTATCTTCCTCTCCGCTAGAAACCACATATAAAAATTATGTACATTAATGAAAAACGGGTCAAACCCGCTCGCGAAAAAAAAAATTATGCATTAAGATGGAGTGACATGGTTCGATGACGAAACAATACCGCGGCTAGAGCCTAGAGGAGTTGATAAAGCACACATGTAACACGGTGGTACGTACTATCTATGCAACCGCAGTGACACTTATCCGAAGACCTTAATTAAGCTCGAATCTGTCTACTGTGCTTGAAAAAAAAAAAAAAACAATCAGAGGCCATCGGATTTTAAATAACGCAGGTGCAAGTAAACCATGTGAACAATCAGAGGCAATATGACTACCAAACTCGCTAGCACGTCGTTGTTGTTTAATCTTGAGCTAAGCGTCTGCGTGTACTGTGTAATCTCAAAAACAAAAACAAACACCCCTCTTTTTTTTGGTTCTTAGCTGCTTGATGGTACTAATCACGAGTAATAATAATAATAATAATAATAATAATAATTCGCCATGCAACCTGGACATGGGCCGGGCTCGGGCATTTTGGGGCATCTGCCAGCAGCCCGACCGACGATAGGCAGAGCGCATGGAACGTGTGCCGTGCTCGTCGAAACGGCGACACGTCGGAGCGCGGTGCTGGTGGCCTGGTGCCTGGTGGCTAGTAGAGTAGTAGCTTTGACGCACTGCAGCACCAGATATCGAGCGGCGTAAAACACCTGTCTCATCATAAAAAAAAAGAAACGACTCTTGACGTCGTGCGCGCGCGGCATCTTTATTAGTATGACTCGTTTCGAGGTCCATTATTTGACCCACTTGATAATAATTGGTTTGAATCTGTGTTATTTTGTTAGACACACAAAAATCATGGACCCTCGTCAGATTTTAAAACAACGAAACAGGTGCAAACTACTCCTATTTTTTATTTTTTTTGACCTGAATACTCCTATTTTTTATTATGAAAAACAATACAAACTACTCCTATTATATCGGAACCATTAATTATATCAACAAGACGCGGAGTACATTGTCGGTTACTTTGTTTAGTCTGGTCTACGGAGCTCTTGTTATTGCTTGACCCTACTAATGACTAGCACTATATTATAACGAGTAAGATTATATAATCGATTATACTCCTCCTATATGGATCGGAGGAGCAAATTGCTTAATTAATTACCCTGGCCTCATGTACGAAGCAACGAGGAGCGCACGTTCGCGTTCCTCACCGTTACGGTGCGTGTGCAGCGTGCGTGCGAAATGAGCACATGAGGGGCTCTGACGACGCGCGTAGAGTAGGCAGCACTGCAGCAGATCTTCAGAACACGTGCGTAGCGGAGCTGTGTCGGCGCAGCTCTCCCCGTCACTCACCAGATGGTCAACAGCGAGCCGCCGACGGGCGAGCCACCCGCCGCAACGACGCCGCCGCCGGCGGCCACGCCGCGCGCCGCCAGGCAGCCAGCACAGCAGTCGGCCGGCGCTGTGGAACAGGCGAGAAGCGAGACGGAGGGAAGAGAAACCCGAACGGACTGCAAGTCCCCGACACGCCATCCGGGACAGGACACCTGAGCCTGCCTTTGGGCGTTACGTGGCACGGCGACGCGGCCTCTGACGGCCGCCGAGCAACACGCGGCGCACACGCAGACGCAGGCACGCTCGAGCGATTCGGTTCGAGTCGTTCGACCCGCGACCGCGAGATGGTTCGTTTGGTGGACCAGTTGGAGCTGGTGCCGCGGTGCCACGGAGAGAATTAGAGAAAAAAATACAATTCCACGGTCGCGTCACCGGTGTCCGGAACGTGAACTCAACCCCCTTTCGTGCTCGTGCTTCTCGTTGCTCATCGATCAGAAGCCAGTAGCCACCTCATACTATATATAGCTCCAGTGTGATCTCAGTGGCAACAAATGAGCATCGCATCTGCAGTCCTCCTTGCCTGCATCCACTCCTTCCTCTCTCTGCGAGTACGTTTCGTTGTCGCGTGTGCCACCTTCGGCTGCGTGCGCTGCGAGTGCGAGCTTCGCCAACAATCCGGGAACGGGACAATGGCGATCCTGAAGAGACATCATTCTCCCGCCGACACTGACAGCACCAAGAGCTCCACGCCGCCGGCTGGAGGAGCCGTGGTGATGGCCAACAGCCTGAGCCTGAGCGACGACATGCTGGCGGAGATCATCCTCCGGCTGCCAGTCGACTCGGTGGCGCGGTCCAAGTGCGTGTCCAAGACCTGGTGCGCCACCGTCTCCGACGGCTACCTCCGCCGCAGGCTCCCGCTGCAGCTGTCCGTCGTCTACTTCTCCGAAGACAACGTTGATGACGCCCGCGGCAAGGCGAGGCCGCGGTTCGCGTGCGCGGACTCAGGCGCCGGCGCCGGCGGGATGCTCCGGGACCGTGACCTTGGCTTCTTCCCGTTCCTCGACGTCTCCGTCGTCTGCGACGCCTGCAACGGCCTGCTGCTCCTCCGTGCCGCCGGCACCAGAACGTTCTACGTCGTGGACCCCGTCACGAAGCGCTGGGCCGCGCTGCCGCCGCCGTCGAGGGACCCGCGCCTGTCCGTGCTCGCCTTCGACCCGACGTCCTCCTCCGGCTCCGGCTTCCACGTGGTCAATTTCACGGGCCGGTGGCGCGACTGCGGGGGCGAGGTGGAGGTGTTCTCGTCGGAGACGCGGGCGTGGGTCCTGCGCGAAGCTGAGTTCGGCGTCCCCGCGGCCTCGCTCTCGGGCTCCGTGCACTTCCACGCCGGCGCCGTCTACGTCCTGGCCTCCGACCCGGACTGCGTCGTGCGCATGGACGTCTCCACCGCCGCCGCCGACGCCAGCGGTGGCATCGCGTGCGCGGTCGCTGAGCTCCCCGAGCCCGCGGACGGCGACGGCCGCCTCGCGCACTCCGCGGGGCGGCTGCACTACGTGGCCACCGACGCCGCGCTGATGCGGCTCAAAGTCTGGGTGCTCGACGGCGAGTCACCTGCGCTCCGGTGGCGGCTGAAGCACGCCGTCAAGCTCCGCGACGTCTTGGAGCTGGCGGGAGGAGGGTGTGGCCGCGGCAGGGGAAGCGAGCAGGCCAGGTTCCTGGCTCTGCACCCGGAGAAGGACGCCGTGTATGTGTGGTCGGCGGGCAAGCTCCTGGAGTATGACCTGACGAGGAAGGAGATCACCGGAGCGTGGGCGTTCGGCGAGGGCGCGAGAAGAAGAATCGTGTCGTCAAGACGTGGCTTGTCCCGTCTTCGATGTACCTGTCGGACTGCCTGCCTCTGGCTGGTGCTCACGTGCAGGAGCAGTGCTGAGCGCTAAATGTGCAGGAGTATTGTGTTACTTCATACAGTAGTTCTTATCAAGTTTGAAAAGCAAAAATATTTATTTAATTTATTTTTTCTCATGTAAATTATGTTATATAATTTATAGTTTCATGATAAATATTATACTAATAATGATTAATTGATACTTGTGGGATCCATGTCTAACTTGCATTCAGCGTGCCAGCCCAGAGTGGGTTAGACTATATTTGGACCCAGATGATATTGTCGCCTAAATTTAGGGACTTGATGATCTTAAAAGTTATCGGCTCAATTTAGGGACTTGATCATCTTAAAAGTACTTGATCATCTTAAAAGTTAAGGAACCGATATGACATCGTCGGTCAAGTTTAGGGACCTGTGGTGGCTAAATGTCAAGTTGAGGGACCTGTGGTGGCTAAATGTCAAGTTTAGGAACTTGTGGTGGCTAAATTTAGAGACTTGATCATCTTAAAAGTTACGGAACCGAGAGATGACACCGTCGGTCAAGTTTAGAGACTTGTGGCAAGTTTAGGAACTTGTGATGGCTAATTTAGGGACTTGATCATCTTAAAAGTTAAGGAACCGAGATGACATCATCAGTCAAGTTTAGGGACCTATGGTTAAAGGACATGGACAACCGTCGTTCAATTTTAACCTATGGTGATCACCTAAAAAAGTTAGGACCTGGATGACACTGTCTCCTAAAATTAGAGACCTCAGATACCACTTTAGAAGTTTAGGGACTTGGATGACACTTATTCAAAGACCATAAGAACTTTAAAGTTTAGGGACCCGGATGACACCTCCGATTCGAAGACTATAAGGTGAACTGGATCTAGCACTTTAGAAGTTTAAGGGACCTGTATGACACCGCCCATCAAGTTTGAGGACTATAAATTGGACCTAGATAACACATCCGACCAAGTTAGAGGATACTACTGGAAGTGAATTTTGCTCAAGTTTAAACGTAAACTCATACCTAAATATAGATATCTTATTCTTTGTGTTCCACTACTCTTGCCTTAGGTGTTGTTTGGTTCCTAGAGACTAAACTATTTTTTTTAGTCCTAGGGATTTTTTAAAAAGTCCTTCCAAGAGTCTTATAGAAACTAATAGAGAAAAGTCTCAAAAGTCCCTCCAAAGACTAAAAAGTCCCTAAAACAAACAGCCCCTTAGTTGTGCCGACATGTCATTGTGGAGAAAGTCAACCAATTGTCTATCGAGAGTCAACCAATTATCAGTTAGACAAATGAGCATACATTTTCAAAAAAAAAAGAGCGTAGCTATTTTTTTTTTTCTCTAATCCGCCCACGTATGCGTATTATTGTATTATGAAGACATAATGTTTATGGCCGGTGGCTATAGAAATTGCATTTTGCAGACTACATTTTGAGAGCAACAATCTTGACAAGGGACGACTCGATCATGGCTACGTACGCAGTCGCCAGTCGCCATTGTGGCGAATGGCCGCGATCAAGCTCCTGCCTCTAACCCAAATCCAACGGTCTGCTTCAGCATTGATCAGGTATATTCGTTTTTTTTTTTTTTTTGAGAAAAAAAGATCAGGCATGTTCGTACTTCTCTTCCCTTTATAAAAACGCGTGGCTATATGTAGTGTCAACTGCTTAATATATGCAGAGATTATAAACTTATAGAAGGTCAAACGAACAGTAGGGCACATATCTGGTTGTCACGGATAGCACGACACTTCAAATTTTAGCCAACATGCATATGGTATATATAAATATATAAAGGAAAATAATAATGAAGTGCATGTGTGATTGCTGAAATTTTTCAGACTATAGGTACCCCCATATGTAACTCGAGGGTCTGTTTTTATCCCAAACGTGACGCGACGCAGACCCCGGCCAAGTCCAAGAAAATGATTCTCACTGTTTACAGAAAGTAGGGGAAAAAAATATATCCTATTGCCCATTCTCATTTGATTCTAACTGCTTTTTAATTCTAAAAAATTGGTTGAATGTCATTTCTATTTAGGGTTTTCTATGGGGCCCGTTCTTTTTAGACTAAAGGCATTCATCCGGCTTTATTAGAAAGCTTAACGAACACCCATTAATATGAAATTGGGGTTGACCAGTTTATAATTCTCTCATGCACTCAGCAGTGCCGCACATCTAAACTCCAAAAGACATCTACAATAGCTCTATTTCGCAAACTCAGAACAGCTAAAAGTTTCCCCTAGATAACACATTAACAGTGTTGCGTTATTAAAGTTGTTTAGAAGGTGACAACGTGTTATTTAGGTGACAACGTGTTATTTTAGGAACAAATTAGAAGGTGACCTAAGCGCAACGCAAGCCATCAAGCCATCCGGTTGTGCCTCGTGCTACCTGTTGGGCCGGCCCATCTTGCCAATCTATACTAGAGGTATAGCTGAGATTTGTAGATAATATATAGTATTAAGTTAATGTGTGGAATTTCTAATTATCTCCTAGAAGATTCCCCTTCATGTGGAGAAAACCCTTCTAATTTGTAATTTAAATCCTGTTTTTACTCTGAAGGTCATGTAATAAACTTGTTTTTCATGTAACTCTTAGTAAGACAAAACAATTGGGTGCAAACAGACATGCAGAGAGATTTTTAGACAATGAATGAGTAAAAAACATCCGGCCTCTAAAACATGCAGAGAGATACATATCAAAGGTTTATTATATGAGCTACTACTATTATACATTTTCTTTTAGTAACCGCTCTGTGTTGCAAATTGCAATACAGTGTGACGACTCGCTGGGCTGACCACTGTTCCGGTGGTCACCCTTCTCCATGACACCTAGTACTGTAGTTGGCTACTCCTCCCTCCGTCCCCGAGAATAAACGTAGTTCACGCTTCCCGGTAAAAAAAAGCTGCCCGGCAATTATATATTAAAATAGGATTAATATTTATATTACATAATTAGTATCATTGGAAAGATCTTTTGATCTAGTTTTTTTTTTTCCCAACAAATTTATTTTAAGATTTAAATCTTTTTACGTATTTTCTACAAATCGAAGTTAAAGTTGTGGCACGAACACCCAAAACTGCGTTTAATTTGGGACGGAGGGAGTAGCTTAGAACTCCTTGCTCAGACAAACTATATCTAGTAGTTTTAAATTACTTCATGTATGTTTTTAACCTCTGATGTATGTATGAACAATTTTCACGCCCTGCAGTGAACATTTTTTTTAATCCTACTGGCACTGAAGAAGACGTTGATCACAGAACTAGCATAAATAGCTACTATCCAGCTAGTTGAAGCGGTTGAGGAAGGCGATCATGTCCTTGTAGACGTAATCCTTGGCGCAGACGCCGATGATGAAGTCGAGGTGCGCGAACTGGTCCAGGTACTGCACCGTGAGCTTGTCTCGGTCGTGTCCCCGGAGGTCCTGCAGGAGGAGGCGCACGTCGGCGGGGTCGGCGAGCGAGTCCCGGCCGCCGTAGCTGAGGAAGAGCGGGAAGCTCGCCGGGATGTCGGACATCTGGTACACCGGTGGCTCCGCCTGGCCGTAGCTCGCGATGTTCCGATCAGGCAGCACGTAGTCGTACTTGGTCAGCACGCCGTCGCGCACGGCTGCATATGTATGCCGGTCGCCGGCCGGTGCGAATAAATTATTTCTTTGGCGAAGTTTAGCATATATGCGTTTGCAATTGAAGAATTAATTACGGAGGAGTTGAAGGATGTTGGTCATTACTTTGAGCGAAGTGGACCATGGTTTTGGTGGAGGTCGGCTGGGGCTCGTACTTGAGGAAGACGTCGACGGCGGAGCTGTTGAGGCAGTAGTTCTTGCCGGTGATGGAGCCGACGAGGTCGTAGCAGTTCGTGCCCGGGTTGCGGCAGATCGCCCTGATCAGGTTCGTCACCGGTGGCCTGCATTCACAGGAGCAGTACAAACAAACAGGTCACATGGAATGGAAAGACATGTCAGCTCTACACTGCACACGATCGATCGATCGATTGAGTCTCCCAAACCAAACCAGAGAAATGAATCTGAAAGCTGAATCGATCTGCAACACTGCAGGGAAGAGAACGCAGTACGTACGCTAGTGGGTCGAACTTGGCCACGCCGAGGAAGTCCGAGAGCGCCTGTGCGTTGGTCACAAGTCAGATCATTAGAGCAGAGTTCGCCGCAGGGAGAAACGATATGATCGTTGCGTCAGAGACTCAGCAGAGTATGTATGCAGGCAAATATGATACCTCGCCGACGAAGGCCTTGGCTAGCAGGATACCGATGGGGGTGGTGATGTGGGCGAGGTAGGCCACCGGCGTGAGCAGCGCGGCGGATTTCAGCTGGTCCACCACCCTACCCTCCGAGAAGGCCGCCAGCGCCACCAGCGTCCCCTGAAACCACAAACAGAGACCACCAAAGAGAGCTCATCAGGCCTTCACAGTCTTCAGATCACCACAAACACTCTCTCTGATTTCTGCACAAATCACTGTGACCGTACCATGGAGTGTCCGATGTAGTGAGGCTTCTGCCCAGTCTGTGTGTTGACGAAGTCAACCATGGCCGGCAAGTCGTTGACCACCAAGTCATCCCAGGACCAGTTCCAGTAGAGCTGAGTAGCAAGCAGGGACGACTAGTGTGATGAGTGCCAGTGGAACAGTAACAACTGATGCCTCTACAGAGCGACGCGTTGATAGATGTGTTGTGTTACCCGGCTAGAGGGGTCGAGCGAGACGTGGCGGCGGCTCCAACGGGTGCCCCTGTTGTTGGCGATCCAGACGTCGAAGCCGCGGTCGGCGAGGATGAACGGCAGCGACTCCTCCGGCGAGGCCAGCAGCCATGACATGCCGTCCTGCAGGCAGCCATCAGACGATATGGTCATATGGATACACGTCAGCTTCTGTGTGATAGATACATATCACTAGTGTATGTATACGTGTATCTATAGCGTACAAAAGACCGTAGCATTCAGCACAGAGACAAAGCGGCATCTTTCTCGATCTGGGCACTGACTGCAGCGTTCTGGATTCGAACTGACAGCCCGATCGCACCGAAAGGAGCATCGGTGTTGGTTGTTTCCTGTGGAAGGCAAGTAAAGTACTGGCAGGAGTTCCTTGTTTCCTTTCGGCTTTTGCGAGTATCTATCTGACTAGTGTATCTCACTTACGTACACTCTTTGTAGTACATACAAATATACATATAGTATATGTTTGGCTGTAAAGCTAGCGAAAAGCGGTGCAACAAAGAGGGAGGGCACTAGGCCGGCACCCGGCAGGAAGCTGTGTAGCTAGCTCGCAAGGAAAAGCGCCGATGCACCGGCACATGAATCGATTGAGGTAGCCATTGGTGCCGAGCACATGAAACCGGACGACAAAGAGATAAACAAAACGAGAGAACAGAAATAAACAAGTGTTTGAGCCATGCATGCACGCGTCGTACCACAAGGACCCCATGCTGCAGGAGCACCGGCTGCCCCGCGCGCGAGGACGAGGCGCCGCCGCCGCCGCGGCCCCTCGGGATCCTTTGCAAGCTCAGGATGTATCCATCCGCCGTCGTCACCTACGTAACATACATACACACATATCCACTTATCCATCTATCAAAAGTCAATCAAGGAAGGATATATACATACATACTGTACACGCAAAAACTTTCTATCTTTGTATTTTTCTTGCGAGAATACGGAGTAGTATGGATGGAGGACATGATGCGTGCAATGCAAATGTACGTTGGGAGAATCCGATTCACGACAGTGCACCGTGCACGGTCATGCCATCAGGCAGGCAGGCCGGGTCGAAACAAAGAATTAATTGAAGCAGGATGCGGACCTGATGCTCTTCGCAGGGGTAGCCGAGCGGCGTCACGGCCAGCGCGCAGGCTCCGCCGCCGCCGCCGCCGTAGCCGTACGATTGGACGACGCGGGCTCCGACGACGACGAGGCGCAGAGTCGACAAGGACAACAGCGCGAGCGCGACGACCGCCGTCGGTGAGAGGAAGAGGCCCGGTCGATGCGCGGCAGTAGTGCCCATGGTGCTGCGTGCTAGTGCTATACAGTGGCGGTCGCCGGCGGCCGGTGCACGCGGTATAGCTCTCGCGCGCTGGCCGGCTTTGTGCGCGTAGTGCGATCGTGACGAGCAGACGCGTGCAGTGCGCACATATTTAAAGTGCGCGCGAGCGAGCCCCGGCATGGATGGATCAGAACTAGCATTATTACTACTTACTAGCTAGGATCGCAATGGGGTGCAAGGAATCGCGAGTGTGTACATGTGAACGTGAGAACCGTGGTGTGCTTCGCTTTCGTCAACGTGATGACACCTTTCTTCTTGATCGTGCTTTAATTTGGCATCATGGCATCGCACTCTATTCATTCTACGAATACGAATATTTCTTCTGCCTTATTACTCGCAAAAACAAAAAAAAATATTTGCTGCCTCGTAATTACTCCATTATTACTGCGTCTTGTTTCAATTCTGAATTTCCGGTAAAATACTGCGATGATGGCAAGTACAGTCTCCTGAATGAATTGAAAGGAGAAAAGAGATAGCCGCGCTGCACGGCACTGCATGCAAAACTGAAAAATTAACAAACAGAAATGCTAGTTATTGAAATGTCGTTTTCGTTTTTCATTCTGATCGAGCAGAGACCGCCTTTCAATACTGCTACTTATTTTTCAATTCAATGCTGTGTTAGTTTTGCATCGTTTTGGCGAATTGGCGATGCAAAAATGCAAGTGCGTAAATTCCTTCTGCTGCCTTCGGCAAAGCTCCTAGGCAGTCGTACATGCAGCAGGACTGCAGGACGGACAGTTAAGAAAGGAATTTCCTTGCAGTGATATTGCCGCGACAGTGACGCAACGGTCCCATATTCTTCCAATTCCAACCATGCGAAACGGTCGGTCGGGTCAACCGCTCAAGCCTGGTTCTAACAGTGACTGCAGTAAATGCTTGTAGTAAAATTAGGGCAAGGACCATACTGTACGTACTTATTCTTTATCACTCGGTTAAACCAATAATAAACTATATGTGTGTTCTGCTGTTGCTAAAGTACATTGACAGCGAGAGGCACCAACGTGTAGCATACATAGCATGTACCACAATTTGGAGATTGGAGTTTTATGCTCATAGGAGTACTCCATTCGTCCCTAAAACTTAGTGTCGTTTTTGGTTTTTCAAGAATTAATTGGACTAAATATATATTAAAAAGATAATAATATTTATAGTACTACATAATTAGTATCAATAGAAAGATATTTGAATCTGTTTTTAATAAGTTTACTTAGAGATTAATATGTTACATATATTTTTCTACAAATCGATTCAAACTTGCACGCACCAATAATGATACTCTATCCATCCCAAAGTAAGTCATTCCAAAAATCTTGGAGACTTACAACTTCTTATGTTTGACCAAATCTATATGAAAAGATAATAAGATTAATGGTGCCAATTAAGTATCATTAGATTCTTTATATTTTCAGAATATACATATTTGATATCATATTAAGTAGTTTGTTTTATAGTTTTAGTCAAACTGAAGATACTTTGACTTTCCAAGACTCATGGAATAACTACAATTTGAAATAGAGGAAGTAATCATTTAGGGCGTCCCCAACAACCGGCTATTTAGTTAGTTAGATTTTTTACGTGGCAAAGAAAAAATAGCCAAAAATCAACTGACCTTAAAAGTCAATTTCTAGAGACCGGCCAAAACTCTGTCACGACTAAAGGTTCTTTTTATTGAATTTGTAAATTGGCTTAAAAGTAGCAAAAACGAAATTTGAACTCAAGAGAAGCCCACGAGTGCACCAAATTTATAGACCTTTTTTAGAGCCTGATTTTGATAGAACCAACTCTATCAAATAAGGGAGGGGCCTCAAAAACAAATGTTGTACTAGTGTTGTACATCTAGAATGTTGATGGAGCAAAGACAGCAATGTTGGCCCCTAAAAACCATAAACTACCCACCATTAACTTATTTCCTCAAGAGGCCGAGACTCCGAGAGGCATAGCCATTAACTAGTGGGGCATGTAATGGTGGAGCAATACACACTTATGCGCCTTATCCCTTCTCGCAAAACATACTCCTACCAACAATCCTAATTTCCTAGCTAGATCGAGGCTGAGCTGCTAAAAGTGCGAGATATGTCCACGCACCCATGGACACAATCGTCGGGAGAGAAATGCACCAATGCACTCACTATGCAGTGTCGGCAAACAGAATATGCATCGACTTGGACTGTATAGTTCTGGAGCTTCAGAACTCGACAAGGTAGTGTTCGCCTGCTGCTGCCGCTTCGAGCCTGCGAGCGTTTTGCCGCTACCAGACCGGCCAGCTGATGGGCACACATGTAGAAACAAGTTCAGCCATCAGGCATGTAACGTAACGTGTCGTAGCACAGGAAGGTGGCACGATCAACGACATATGCTTGTCAGCATCCTATGGACCATCCACATCCTGCACACACTAGTACCACTGATCCGCACATCTAGGCGTCCCACACGGCTTGTTGAACATGCAGGCACGCAGACGTGCAGCCTTTCTTGGGTTCAGACGCGCGCCGACGATGCCGGAATCGGAAGGTCCTGCCTGCCCCCAAGTCCCAGCAGCAGCCAGCTCCAAAGGCAGAAGTGAGAAACGGACATGCCGTCCATGGCTCCATGCTCGAAACGGACATGCCATCCAAGTTATCATCTTCTCTGGTCGCGTGTCTTTTCTTGCGATCGAGAACATGTGCCGTCTTGGCAACCCATGGCCCTCCGTAGCGCGAGGCAGGCGGCGGCATGGGAGCCGCGCGCCTCTTCCATCCTCCTTCAACCCCAACATCTGAAAATTCCAATCCTTTTGAGGGGCAACATCTGAAAATTCCAATCCTTTTGAGGGGCCGAGGTGAGTCGAGCATATGCGTTCGTCAGGTCAAGTGTTCACATCTGCAATCTGTTATTATTGCTCTGTGTTGTCTTTTATGCATTCTTATTATGGTGCGTCAGAGATAGTGCTTGGGTCACTCAAAAAGATTTCAGTGCCCCTGTTGTGCTGGCAACTGAAGGTAGCTCCTTTTGTTGTTGCAGCACTACTGATACGGTGCCTTTTGTAGAGTGCAGACTTGTAAAACTATTTATTATTTTGGGTAATGTGGACTTCGGTCAAAATGGTAGAGTCCTCAGTATTGTGAGTGACTTTTAGTTGTCTACGATATGATTGTTGCCTTAAAATTTAGACGTGTGAAATATAGCATCTCCTTTTGTCTAAATCAACTTTATATTCATAATAAAACATCGCTTCTAAAAAAAAAAAGGAGTTACCAGCATTCATGCGTTCCGTAATAACGTTGACTCTGACAATATGTAGTCAGCGACATTTGCAGCACTGCGTAAAGCTCCTAGTCTCGTCTACCGTACGTCAGTGGTCCTTGAAGACTTTTACTGGGTGATTCTTGTGTTCCCGGTCCCGGCCGGCCCGTCGTCGAAACGGAATGATGGCGAAGTGCCAAAGTTGCCATCTTTCTGAATCTGATTGAATGAAGTTCTTATCTTCAGAGTTCAGACTTCCATCGCAACAAGTAAGCAAAGGTGTCGTCAGATCAGTTTATGGAATGGACGCCATTACCACTTTACCAGGCACCAGCCAGCAATGGGATATGTATGGGTCGGTCTCGGTCCCTTGTGTCCACATATGCAATGTAGTAGGAGCTAGCAGAGCAGAGGTCACACTCCTCTATCCTTGTGGAGTGCAAGTAACGTCCCTGGTCGCCGTCCTTGCAACGTACTCCCTCCATATGCAAAAAAGCTTGTCGTGTTTAGGGCAAACAATAACTTACTTTTGACTTCTTGTTATTATAAAAGTATTTATCGGAGAGTGATATATGTATACTTTTATGAAAGTATTTTCAAGACAAATCTATTCATATAGGTTTTACATTTGCAAACTCAACAATGTAGAAGTTATTGATAATTTATATTCAATGTTTGACTCAAACCTTGTCCTAAACGACAAGCTTTTTGGGTATGGAGGGGAGTACTGAAGAACAGGACTAGATGGATGCTGCGAATGATAGGCTTATCTAAAGGATCACGTAGGTGTGCTTTATTTGCTTCTTCGATCTCTTCAGAAGCAAGCAAGCTGGCAACGGCAAAAAAAGGCAAGATTCTTGCACTCTTGCCATGACATTGGATGGAGTAGTAGCAGCTGCCAACTGTATGTTCCTTTTGTCAAGCTCTGTGAATCTATAAAATTTTCTTTGTGGAGATGACACATTGATCTTGAGATTGGCTTTGTTTCTGAGTTTTGACTTGTGACGGTGATGCGGCGGAGCGGACCACACACCAAACACGTCAACATGGCCGCAAAGACCAAAGCCCAAATAAAGCGATTTCGTGTACAGGTTTTTGGCCCAGGTAATGCGCGTCCTTGGAAGGGCCTGGCAGTCGTCGGTTCCTGACCTAATTTGTCTCGACCAAACCTCGAGCTCGGCCCACTCAATCACTGGGCTTTCCGTTGTCCCTTGCTAAAATATGACTTCTAGGCCGCCCAAGCGTCAAAAGATTTTTTATTTCCTCGACCCCTGCCAAGACATGCCATAGGGAAGCATCACTTTTCTAATTTGTCCCGGTAACGTCCCAAAGTCTGAGAACTTCGTTTGGCAGGACTTCTTGAGCACTTTCAGTCAAACCTTGCCACTATAGAAGGAAGAGCTCCACTAATGGGCAGTTTGGTTTCGTGGCTGAGGCTCGCTTCACCTGGATGTGAGCAAGAAAAAAAGAGCGGAGCTGGAGTTTGTCCTTGGATAGCTCCCTTCGGTGATTGTGTGGGCAAGGAGTTTCCTATCTTTGCATAAGAGCCAAAAACAACTTGCTTATGCCAAACGTGCATACTAAACGTGCCCGAAGACTACATGAGCTTACCATGCTATTTTCCTACTCTGTTAGTTTTCAAAACATATTTCACATCAATTAGAATGTTTTAGGATTTTTCTAAAATTTTTAGGGTATTTTGATTTTTTTTTTTTTTATAAATAATGCTATTTTTAAAGCATCCGAAACTCATGAGCTCCAACTTTTTTTGAATCGTCATATCATAACCATATCTATATTCTTTTCGCAAAATTTTTATCAACTTAAAATTTTTCAATGGTTTACATATGTATTGACTAGACTCTTTTAACTAAAAAGGAAAAATTGTCTCGAAAACCATTTCAAAACCAGGCAGGTAGATAATCTGAACAGTATTGAGAGTTCAAGGGGATATAGATATCTATTTCTTTTAGCTTGAGGAGAAAAAAAATTTAGAGTTGCAGTAAACCTTCTCTGCACGGATAATCTAATAAAGCTCTGGGTCTGTGAAACGCAGCATCATTCGATTTCGGATATCACCTTTTTTTTTTTAGCCGCGCACTTTTGGTCCAAAACAAGCACATCCGTCCAAGGGCGTGCCAGTCGATTTTGTGCCAACAAAAAGTCCAACCCGATCTCGACCCTCTTGTTTTCTTTCGACATTCTTGTTTATAACATCTTTTGACCTTGAGGTCACCCCATATTCGATTATAGCAATATTTTTAGCTCAGCACTCCAATAGTCATCGGGAGGTTTACCTATCAATGTCTTCACTGGCAGAGTCTAGTAGTGTCATTACTTGTGCCTCTACTTGTCTTTACCGGTGCCGGTCTCGATCGATCTCTCCCCTTGTGTGTAAAATATCCAATCATTGCCTAAGTTGTGGAGAAGGTGTAAAGTGTAAACTAGTATTTTGTTGTGTACTACTATTATTATGTGCATTTTTAAAAACAGATCGAAGAACATGAGAGCGCCTTTCACATTGATGCGTACGATCGCACAATAATGTCGGATTAGTTTTTGTACTTGCTTGCTTGATCTTATCCTCGATGACGATGAAGAGAGTTTTCTGCTTGCTGGGTTTGGAACAGCATGTGTATGTGTCGTGTTGTTTCGCCAAGTGTACACCCAAGTCATTATTTATTCCTTCGTCAAGTCCTGATCTGATTGATTCCTTCCCCACTAAGATAAGAAGCAGCATTATGCCAAAATTTTAGGATATTTTGATTTTTGATAAATAAAGCTATTTTTAAAGCATCCGGAGATCGAAAGCTCCAACTTTTTGATTCGTCATGTCATGACCCGTATCTATGGGGTGTGCTAGGGTCCGACCATCTAGTTTTGGTGATCCATCCGACCACCCTAGTTGGGCCTTGCCTCATCCGACTATAGGTCTTCTTCCTCGCTTGCCCTCGCGACCACCGCCGGGCGCGCTAGAACGCGCAGCGGAGTCCGGCGATGCCCTAGCACGCCAATGGCAGCCCCTTCTTCCCCAGCCTTGCTCTCACCGTCGACCTCGCAGACGACCTCCCGTCCACCAACTTCGTCGGCGTTCACCCCCACTTTGCCTACCCATAGCCAACCAAATTGTCGGTCCGGGCCCGCTCGGCGGGCGCCGCCGCCCTCACTCACCGCCAGGTCAACCCGCCACCACCGCCGTGAGGCCAACCTGTCAAGATTCTACAAACGGGGAAGGAGATCGGAAGAGAGGATGACACCGGAACCCTAACCTCCGGCGTCGCCACCGCCACCTCGTCCACCCACGCTTGGGCCACGCTGGGCCGAGATATGAAGAAGAAAAAACAGTGTGGGGAGGGGATGGTCGGACGGTGCTTCGTGTCCACTTGTCCGGACTCCAAGATTTCCGCATATCTATACTCTTTTCGCAAGATTTTTGTAAACTTAAATTGTTTCGATGGTTGACTAGACTCTTTTTAACTGAAAAGGAAACCGTCTTGAAAACCATTTCAAACCAGCAGGTACATAAGGTACATAATCTGGACAGTGTTGTGAGTTCAAGGTATATAGATATCTAGTTTTTTGAGTTTGAGAAAATAAAAAATCAGAGTTCAAATAAACCTTTTCTGCACGGATAACCTAATAAAGCTCCGGGGCTGTGAAACGCAGCATCAATCGATTTCAATCTCGCCTTTTCTTTAGCCACTTTTGGCCCAAAATAAACACATCTGTCCAAGGGCATGCCAGTCGATCGGTTTTGTGCCAACAAAAAAGTCCAATCCGATCTCGACCCTTTTGTTTTCTTTCGACATTTGTTTACAACATCTTTTGACCTTGAGGTCACACCCCATATTCGCTTGTAGCAATATTTTTAGCCCAGCACACTCCAACAGTCATCGGAAGGTTTACCTATCAATGTCTTTTCTGGTAGTCTCCAGTAGTGTCATTACTTGTGCCTCTAGTCTACTCCGGCCAGTGCCGGTCTCGGTCGATCTCTCTCTCTCTCTCTCCCTTGTGTGTAAACTATCCATCATTGCCTAAGTAGTTGTGTGAGAAGGTACGGTGTAAACTATCTACTAGTTGTGTGCTATCGTGTACTAGTATGTGCATTTTAAAAGCAGATCGAAGAACATCAGCGCCTTTCACATTGATGCGTACGATCTTTTTTTTTACAATGTCGGATTAGTTTTGTATTTGCTTGATCTTATCCTCGATGATGATCTTAATCTAAAAAAATCCTCGATGATGATGAAGAGTTTGCTGTTTGCTGGGTTTGGAACAGCATGTGTATGTGTGTTGTTGCGCCAAGTGTACCCCCAAGTCATTATTTATTCCCTCGTGAAGTCGTGGTCTTTGATTCCTTCTCCACTAAGATAAGAAACACCATCTTATATAATTATATATAATATTGTGCCATTAACCAGCCACGAGGAGGAGCCAAACTTAAATACTAATGCTGCCTATAATTCCACCCTTTTTCAGTGCATGATTATTTTAGTATAATATGAAACTGTGAAACGAAATTATAAGAGACCTGTTTTCATTACCAACCTCACTTCTTGCAAACTATGGGATGATGAAAACCACTGGCCTTAAATATTCGAAAATAGAGAGTATTTATTTATTAAACTATTGCTACTCATTAATTACCAAGGCATCATCTAGTGATGCATTATTTTGGCAGGACCTTCCTACATGCGTCGTCGTCGTCGTCCCCACTTTGTCACGTGTTTAGGCCAAGCTCCACGTCGGTGGCGAGATGGTTACCGAATAGCGTGTGGGGCACCGCTTGCTCCAGCAAATGGGAGTACCTCAACCTAATGGTCCTAATCCCATCCCCTAGTCCCCTAGTCCACTCCATCAATCAATGCACTCCTGTATCCGGTGGTCAACATCCCAAAATCTGCATGGCATGGCAAATGGTCCTGCATTTCCTTTCAATCAGCATCGGCATTGAATGCCAACAAAAAAAAAAAACGAATCTGAAAAAGCTCGCATACCATACCGGCAGTTTTATAGGTGCTGAGAAAATCCAAAAATGGGTCCAGCAAAACCAAAATGGACCAGCAACTTCAAGGCGAGGAACCGAGAATCTACCTTTCAATATTCCCTGCTGCTCAGCTGCTTTCCTTACAAAAAAAAAAAAAAAAAAAAAAAATCGGAGAAGAAACTCCTCCTCTCCTGCTCCCGCGCCCCCCTCCTTCCCTGCACCCATCCTTGCTGCACCACGTGGAGTGGGCCCCACATGGTAGACCCGTCGGTCTACAAAAACCGGCTCCACGCAACGGCCCCCCCACAACAGCTTCCCCCACCCCACCCAAAGCCTCGCCTCCTCCCCGTGTCAAAACCTCCGAGGCGAGGCGAGGCGAGGCGAGGCGATCGCCAGGTGGCCGGCGGCGGTCGCCGGAGAGACGACGATGGAGGACGTGATGGGCTCATCCGTGGGCCCCCACTTCAGCGGGCTCCGCCTCGACTCGCGCCGCCTCTCCTCCGCCTCGTCGCTCTCGCCTTCCTCCTCCCCTTCCCGCTCCGCCAACGGCGACGCCGAGGCGCCGGGGTTCGCGTCCCCACCAAGGCGGACGGGACCAGGAGGCCCTTCGTCATAGGTGCGTGCCTCGCCTCGCTTAGACTGGCGGGCGATTGGCTTGGCTTGCCCCTTTCTCTCTCTCGCTCGTTTGGATTATCCGCTTGTCTGGTTTTGAATTTTGGTGTCGGTTCTTCCCCTGCTGCTGCTGCTGCTCCCTGCTGGTTTTGAAGGCGTATGTGGAGGGACCGCGTCGGGGAAGACGACGGTGTGCGACATGATAATTCAGCAGCTCCATGACCACCGCGCCGTGCTCGTTAACCAGGTGCGGCTTCTTCTCCTGCTCCTCGGATTTGGCCCTGTTTCTCTGTTTTTGTGTTCTGATGAGCTTGTTGTACCTTTGGTTGGTCCTGTACTGCGGCTCTGCTATCGACGCGTTTCTCTTGTGGTTTGTTTGTTTTGTGAATGAATGCTTTGTCAAATAACAGTTTCTCCTGCTCCCTTTTTCAGATGGTATTAGAAGTCGTTTTTACGAGGTTTGAGTCAAACATCGGAAATATAAATCATCAATAACTTTTAAGGATGATTATTTATTATTATTTTTTTGGTTGTGTGTTCTCAGCTTGTTCTGCTTTGGTCCTGTACTGCGACGGCGTCATCGATGCGTTTGTGTGGTCAACTTTTGAACGTTTTATTTATGATGAATGCTATATCAAACACATGTTCGGTTGCGCTGTATTTGGAGGTTGTCTATTCAATCGATGCTGCAAATTGCTTCTTCCATGTAGGACTGCAGTCATAAGACTGCAGTAGTTAAGACTGCAGTAGTTGGTCGGGTAGATTACTAGATGACACGGCTTAGATTGGATGTTGGGGATTTGGGTAGATTACACGGGCAGATTGCGTCTCTCTTACTCAATCCTTGATAGATTATTTGTTGCCGAAAAGAAGATTGAACGCTAAAGCAATCGCAGCTTACAATCTGCTTTTAACTTGCGTGGATGATGTTTGTTTTGGAATGGCTGTAGTTTTCGTTTTGCTGACACCATGAAATGGTGAGGTGTTTTTTCGCTACGAAGGTGATTGTTCAGAGAACAACATTAGTTTGATTGGAATCGTTTACTCTGTCGATTCTATAAATTGCTTCTTCCATATATCCATATATAATTGCTCAGTTCATGATTTGGGGACTTGGATAGATTATATGTTGCTTTAGTCTTGCTCAGCATACAAAGCAAGGCACAGCCTACTTGGTGCTTTTAACTTCTGGATGATAGTGTTTGTTTTGAAATGTCCATAGTTTTCATTATGCTGAGGTGGCTTGAGTCTATTGAGTGTTTTCGAAATAGTTTACAATTATCAGTGCATTTTGTTTGAATTCCTATGTTTCTGTTCACTTGGAGGTACCTTTTAAGTTTATTTCCGGCAAATATGAGACCTATTGATTTGTTAGAAGTCACAACATGAAATTCATTATGAGCATCTTATTTTTATTAGGCACAGTTCATTTACACTTGGTTTAGAAGTATGCATATGGATTTTCTATAATCATTATCTACATTACATGTGTACAATGTTGCATCTGTATTTGTGTTCTCTTTTGATGAAATGTAAGCATTACTATTTTGTTTTCTGTTTGTTGAATGCCAATCTGTGTGCTTACAAGTTGCAAAGCATCCTGAGCCCTGAGGCAGGCTGACAGTTAGCATACATTGAAAAAAGTAATTTAATAAAGTAAGACACAGCATGCAAGGTGGTTTTAACTTCTGAGTGAGTGATTTCTGTTTTAAAATGGCTGCAATATTGTTAGCAAGTTATGCTAACACTAACATGAAACTGTGAGGTGCTTTGTCACTTCTCACTAGGAAGTGACTGCACAGACACAGACCACCCGATCTAAAGGTCAAAAAATTGGTGTGCCTAGAGAACTGATCCACACAGTTTGCTTGAGTTTTTTATGTTCACTTGGAGATACCATTTAAATTTCTTCAAGGCAAGCAATGTCGTTTGATTTATTAAAACTCTTTATTACTTGAAATTCATTTTTATTGTGAGCAGCTTATTGTTTTTAGTCAACATGAACTATCTATAATTGATTCACATGCATGGATTTGCTTTCGCATCGTTGTTTACATTGCATGTCGACGAAGCTATAAAAATATCATTTGAAAAATGGTGCACAATGTTGCATATGCTTTCATTCGTGTTTTATTTCCAATGAAACAAGCAGTATAGTTTCCTTTTCTGTTTATTGAATCCTGATTCGTGTCATTGTGTGTTTGCAAATTGCAAAGCATCCTGATGCATGCTGACAATTATAATTTGATGAATACCTACAAGATGGTTATAGTAGGCGCCTATATATATACTCTAAATAATACCCGACCATAGAAGCACTGTTTCAGCGGTTTTTGAATTGATTACAATTCACTCTGGGCTGTAACTTTTTGCAGGATTCATTCTACCGTGGTTTAACTGAGGAACAGTCTGAGCGTGTGGAAGACTACAATTTTGATCACCCTGGTACTTGATATGCAATCATGTGAAAATATGCTCTTCTTTCTTCGTTTCTGGGATTTAGTTCATCTTAGCTGAAAGTAATTTTTAATCTTTGTCTTGCAGATGCATTCGATACAGATCAACTTTTGGTGTGCATGGGAAAGCTGAAAAGTGGACAGTCCGTGAATATTCCTATATATGATTTTAAGAATCACAGGCGATGCTCTGAAAAGTTTAGGAAGGTAGTGTAATAAACTATTGGTGCGAAGAGAACAATTCTGTTATTATTTATGATCTAATTTGCATAACCTTGTTTCAATGTGTTTTTGTAAGTATATAAAAATTGGTGGCATGCCATGAGTGTTCTTTATTGTGGCCAGACTTGATATCTGTTACAAAAAAGCTTTCCCTTTATTGGGAATGCTATTGCAGTTTTCTGTTCTTGTCATTTCCTATTCTAGATGTTGGCGCCAAGCCGCAACCCATTAAATTTATTAGTAGGCATGTACTGTGTGATACATTTGAAGTTTTTTTTTTTTTACTTTGGAATAAACTACATATGATAAATGGCGTAAATTGTCATAGCACATATGATAAACAGTGTTACGCTTCCTTAATTTGGTCATCTCCCCCAACACACCTCCCACCCAAAAAAAAGGTTCCTCCCCACTCCAAGAAAGAAAAATAGGATTCTGTTTATTTTCATTATCATGTTATTTGTCCATATTTAGTTTTTTTATGTTCCAGACCCAAATGAATTATGGTTTGATTTTGCCTTGCACTCCTCTTATGATACAAATCACTGTTCATTTTTTTGTTAGGTGAATGAATCAGATGTCATCATTTTAGAGGGGATCTTGGTGTTTCATGATCAAAGGGTTCGTGATTTGATGGACATGAAAATTTTTGTTGACACAGGTTTGTGACTCTTCTCTTTGTTAGAGATATGTGCTTATCAATACCATGGTGCCTGCTTAATGACAAGTATATGCTTAAATTGTTTTCCAATTTTATTGATTCATAATTTTAATCAGTCTTGGATCATTATGCATAGTTGCTGTTATGTGATTGCATGCAGATGCTGATATTAGGCTTGCTCGACGTATAAGGCATGATACTGTTGAAAGAGGTAGAGATGTTGCCTCAGTGCTTGAGCAGGTATTCAAACACTGCACATTATTGACCCACTTTTTTTAACTTATGCTATTTGCAATCATTATAAATATTCCTATGCTATTATGTTTGCAACAAGTATAAATATGACACTAATAAGAGTTTCCATTGAAATAATCAGTATGTGAGATTTGTCAAGCCTTCATTTGATGCTTTTGTCCTGCCTTCAAAGAAATATGCTGATGTGATCATACCAAAAGGGGAGATAACCATGTTGCTATTGATCTAATTGTACAACATATCCACACAAAACTTGGTCAGCACAACCTCTGCAAAGTCTACCCAAATGTCTTTGTAGTACACACAACTTTCCAGGTACTTTCAACACTGAGCTTTACATTACAATGATCTTAGATTTGCACACTCCTGATACTTTTGATCGATTCATCTGAACAGATACGAGGAATGCATACTCTCATTCGTGACAAGAACATTACTACACCTGACTTTGTTTTCTACTCAGATAGGCTGATTCGTCTGGTACCACTCTTAGTTATGACCTCCAGTAACTTATTATAAACTGACCAGTTTGAGAACTGTTAATTGTGGTTTACTGTATACCAATGCATTTGTTGTACGTAAAATGTCTTCCAGGTGGTTGAGCATGGTCTTGGGTATTTGCCATTTACAGAGAAGCAGGTGGTTACACCAACGGGTATGTCATTGGCTTCCTTTCTTCATACATCTTTCTTCTTCTATTATTGTATTAGGTCCAATAGATAATTATTTGGCATAATTTATCAGAATATCTATGTTCTTTGCTTCAAATTGGCGCTCTAACATTTTAACATGGACAACTGTGATATAAGGGCCTGTTTCAATCCCATGAATTGAAACCAATACCTAAATGCTTCCCGTTTTATTGTTATGTTACTTTCCAATTCCTCTCAATTCCTGGGAACCAAACTGGGCCTTGGGAACTTTAGCAAAGGGAATGAACATGGCTTGGCAAAATTGTGTTTATAACGTTCACGGCATTTACTATTTCCTATCCATATTCGTTGTCCTATTCATATTGTTTTTGGAATAAACTATCATTTAATTTTGCTGTTAATTGACTTGTTGTTTTGCCCTATATATAATATATAAAGTGTGATTGCCCCTAAAAATGTCACATCTTATTTTCGTTGTTATCGAACACCAGAGTTTTTCAAGTGCGCATGTGAAAGAACATTTCTGAAGCTCTGAGACTTCCTAAAAGATTATTTGCTAATTGTTCTATCTACTTAATTCTTCTTCTCATTTGTTCCAGTGCTACCCTGTACTGTTCCATATTTTAGGACTGAAAAGAATTGAATGTTTGCAATCTATTGTATCATGACTGTTTGTCCTGAGTTTCAGGATCTGTTTACATGGGAGTTGACTTCTGCAAGAAGCTCTGTGGAGTGTCCATTGTTCGAAGGTAAATTCTAGAATAGCTTTTGCTAGAAAGTTTGGGATTTAATAGGCAATAATTTTGAATGTTATGCGGTGTCATCATCTGCATTTTTCCACTATTCTGTATCTGGTTCAGCACGCCCTTTATAAATTGCATTCATGAGCTGTTTTATTTTTGTGGACACTTCGAGATTCAGACTCCAAATTTTCTTTGCTTTTCTTGCATTTTATGCTACAACAAATTTGATTTTTCTAGTCATGTTTACATAGCTATAGCTTCTGCTATTTTTACCTAGTATGTTTTAACGGTTAAATCTGAAGATCAATATGTAATTATACTTATGATTGTGTTTTTGCCTTCTTTTCGTTTCACATTTTCTAGTTGTAAATTTGCCATGAAATTCTTTTGATGTACCTTCTTTCCTTTAATTCTTCACATTAATTGAAATCTCGGCAGTGGTGAAAGCATGGAAAATGCACTGCGTGCTTGTTGTAAGGGGATAAAAATAGGCAAAATTCTATTTCATCGCATTGGAGACAATGGACAACAAGTAAGTTTTGGTCGAACTTATTGGTTTCTTTTGACTTGAAATAATAAATGGCTTGTTTTTAGTCTGTGGTGTTGTGAATAAACTGAATTTATTCTGTATCCAGCTCATATACCATAAGCTGCCCGTGGATATCGCTGATCGTTATGTTTTGCTTTTGGATCCTGTGCTTGGTACAGGTTAGCATTGCATATTCGTTATTCCAGTTTCTATCTTTAATTATTTTTGCATGTTTATTGCAATTACAAAGTGATGTTATTTAGCTCTTAGCTATCACTGAAGTTTCTTGCCTTGTTTCTGCAGGCAATTCAGCTAATCAAGCCATTGAGCTCCTTATGAGGAAAGGAGTTCCTGAGAGCCGGATCATTTTCTGACTCTCATCTCGGTAAAATTCCCTTTGCTGAGTCGTAGATGGTTATTCCTGCATCTTCCTGTTCCTTTTGGTTAGTTTGTTTATATGTCTCTTTCACAAACAGGCCCCTGAAGGCATTCATTGTGTGTGCAAGCGCTTCCCTCATTTGAAGATAGTAACCTCAGAGATTGATAGTGGATTGAACGATGAATATCGTGTCATCCCTGGACTTGGAGAGTATGGTGATCGATACTTCGCACAGACTAACCGATGACTGAGGCTGCTGTAGTTAGCAGTGTAAAAAGACACTCAAGTTAGAGCTGACATTACCGTGGCAGAGATATACTGGTGTTTAGTTGGTTATGGTATACTGGAAGCAAACGTGGATAGGTTTCTGGTAGTTGCTGAAACCGTGTGGTCTTGTCCATTATCTTATGATTCGGTACACAAACCGTTGTTTCCGTTGTTTGTGAAACAAATTGGGTTTTGCATTTTGAGGCTCCTAGCTGAAGGGCCTGCTCCTCGCCACATATGCTGGTATACAGGCCTGTGAAATGTATGACTAAACCCTGTTTCCCGGCATCTAACACTTGCCGTGCGATCTCGGCTGTGATTGGAATGAAATTCAAAGGTTGTCACCAGACTTATGTGATGTTTATGATGCATTGCGTTTGGAGTATCTACGTCGACATGGCGTAGTTTACATTTTTCATTTGCCTTGTGCTCAGGCTGACCAAGCCTTGCCAAGTCCCTGGCAAGCTTCTCGGGGTTATGCTGGACAAGGCCAAACTTGCCTGATAACCAAATGTTAATGCACATTGGTTTGGCTGCCTGAGCATTGCTGGTCTAGTCTGACTATGCCTATGCCATCTTTCAGACTATTGTTGTTGGTCAGATGAACACACCTTATTACTATTTTAACTTGTGTTGTACTGCTATGTACACGATATGTTGTTATTACAGGATATTTTGTAGCAAATTCAAATTGGGTATTAGCTTTAGTAATGCTGAGAGCTGTTCGTTTTTTGTAGAAGTATTGCTTGGAGGTTTAGAACCCAAACCAAAATGCCATATTGTTTCAGGACAGGTGTTGCAGCGGAATTGTTCCTTTTGTGAACTTATGATCTCCTTGGACTTTCGTCCAACTTCCCAAACTGTACAAATCACAGGCAATCTATTATCTTGTAGTACAAATCTGCGTCAGCCGGGCCGGCCAGCTGCAACAACACAGCAATACTAGTGCCCGTTTATTTAATTTTGAATTTGTTTCTCATTTTTTGTAACATTAACAAATATAGCCATTCTATTAGAGGTGAAGATAATTTTTGTCAAATATAACAAACAAGACGGGGTTTCTACTGAAAATAAATAAAATTAGTCACGAAAAAGGGGAAGGAATTAATTATTAATA
Source organism: Hyparrhenia diplandra (assembly GCA_015847255.1). Classification (NCBI taxonomy): domain Eukaryota; kingdom Viridiplantae; phylum Streptophyta; class Magnoliopsida; order Poales; family Poaceae; genus Hyparrhenia; species Hyparrhenia diplandra. Next base: position 57,597 of record JADLZK010009017.1, on the reverse strand, counting down.
GATGCATCTGCAAAATTGAATAGCAGTGTTTGGTATGCTTTAAAACTCAATAAATATACCCTCTAAAAATATACTCCCTCAATCACAAAACAAGTTTACTCTTAGGGCATGTACAACGGGCGTGCTGGCCGTCGTCTCGGCGCGACAGTTTTGCAAAATACCCCCCAGTTCGCGTGAGAGACAGCGGAGCCGTCGCGTCGTGAGACGACAGCGCGGGCTCGTGCTCCGAGGCCGTGAAGACGGCTGGCCTCCCGTTGTACGGCGCTGCCGTCTCCAGTCGACGCCGCGCGGGATCCAGCTGCGCGCGCGGGCTCGATGAAGATTGCGCGGCAAATCCCCCGCCAACCTCGCGCTATTTTTGCCCGCGCTCGTACAGCTTCTCCAGAAGCCGCCACTTTCCTCTCCGGCGATTTCTCCTGGGATGGCGTCAGGTTTGAAGAGGAAGGCCTCGAAGAGCAAGGCGACCACGGCGGCGGTGAGGGCACTTCCTCGCGGAAGCAGTGCCGCTCCTGCACCCACCCGCACTGCCGCGGCGGCGGCGCTGAGGGGACTTCCTCACAGCTCCGCCCCTGCACCCACCCACACCCGCGGCGGCGTCGAGGGGACTTCCATCAGACGCGGAAGCGGCTCAGCCCCAGCACCGAACCACTCCGGTCACATCAACGGCGTGGCAGCAGCAGCTTCGATTCATCCCCAATCCGTCCAAGTTGACATCGACTCTTCACCGGTCCATGGCAGACGAGGCTACCCGGTCGGCCCTGGCTATTCGCATGGTACGTTCGCTTCCTCGATGGGAGGATTTGGTGCTGTCGGCTCTTCACAGGACTTTATTTCCTGAAATGATCTAGTCAGGTATGCACACATTATGTAATTTTTTTTCCAGATGTAGAATAGCTGATAACTGATTATGGAATGACTTCAATTACAGGATAACTACGAGTTGTGGGCACTGGAAGCCATGGTGACTTGTCTTTTGCTAGACAACAGAGAGACCCAGCTGATGGCATGATAATTTTGTTTGAAACCTATCTTTTGCTAATATCCTGTTGCCTTGGTCTTTAGATGGAACCTATTCTGTGAACCTGACAATTTGTTTGAACATGTCAACAGGGCCGGCGATTAATAGGTGCAAAGTGGGCGACCGTTCTGGGCCTCCAAATTTGAAGGGCCTCCAAAATTACGTAAGTAGTACTAAGACTTGATTTGTTACATGAGCTAATTTGTTACTTGAGTGCTACTCCACACTTTTACTCTTTTAGCATTAAGATTTGATGTGTCCTTAGTAATTTAAGACCAATATATATTCTGAAGCTTTATAGCTAAGTGAAATATCCTTTGATTTTTATTGATTTTTAGGGCCTCATCGTGTATTTTGTTCCAGGGCCTCAAAATCCTAGGTGCGCCCTGATGTCAATTTGTGTGAACCGGTCTATCAAATGCTTTCTTATCTCCCTGTGTGAACGTGTCAAATGCTTTCATGTCTCAGTGTAAACCGGTCTACCAAATGCTTTCTTAACTCTGAATGGCAACTGAATGTGTGTTCAGTCCAACTGAATTTGCTAATTCTTCAGTCACTGAATGTTCAGTCAAGAACTCTGAATGGCAACTGAATGTGTGTTCAGTCACTGAATGGCAACTCTGAATGTGTTCAGTCACTGAATGCGAGTTTTATTTTTTTTTTTCTATCGATGCCAATTGAATCTTCAGTCAACTCTGAATGTTTCAGTTTTTTGCATGTCCACTGTCTACATGTCACTTGAATTTTCAGTTTACTTTGAAGGATTTGATTTGCATCAATTAGCAACACAATGGTATATAGAAATGTTGTTCATGATTGATCATGGCTACATGTAAGCATTAAATGATTCGTAGACAACCAAATAGACAAAGGCGGCCTGTCACGTGGGTTGTATGAAATTGTCTGTTTAAATTGCCGTCAGTATTGTAAATTCCAAGAACTTACGCATGACGGCCGTCTGCCTCAAGTTGTACATGCCCGTAATCACCTTCTAAGTCAAACTATTTTGAATTTGGCCAAATTTATCTAAAAAATATAGCAATATTTATGACACAAATTAAGTAGATAACAAAAAATTATTTCATAGTGTGTACTAATTTGGTATCATAAATACTAGCGTTTTTCAATAAATTTGGCCAAACATAAATTTATTTTATTTATGACAACTTTAGAAGTTGGTTTATTTTGAGATGGAAGGAATATTTTAGGAATACTCTCAATGATTTTTTCTACTTATATAATAAATCAATATCCGGTATGTTCACATGTAAACCTGCTCAAACACAAACAAACGATGTTTTTCTTTCGAGCCTTTTTCGTGGATACCATTATAAAAACTTCGTGTTCTCATAGATACCCCTAAAAAAACTCGTCCTTTCACGGTTAACATCGAAACTTTAGAGTGTTTCGTGGCGTGCCACTCCGTCTGGCTGGGTCTGTTTGTTTTGCTCGTTTGCCCTCGACACGCGGGGCCGGGCGCCCAAATGACCGCCCTTGCCCTCGAGAGGACGGGCGGCGGAGTGTGAGCTTCGGGTGGTTTTTTTTGTGCCAACTAGGGTTGGCCTTGGCGCCAAAACAGCCCGGCCCGTGCCTATAAAGGCCTCCCCGTCCTCCCTTCTCTCACCATCTCGCCACGCTTCACTTCCCCTGCTCCCCTTGCTGATTTGCTATGGCTTCTAGTAGTGCAACAAGCAGCAACTGTGCTCCGAGGCTCACCAGGCGGGTGTTTTGCCCCAACTGTAGGGTGCTTGCCAATCGATTCGTGGCCGGGACAGAGAAGAACAAGACGCGTGTGTTCCACAAGTGTCCCTACTTCTCGGTTTGTCTCTCCTCCTTCTCTCAGATCCATTTGCTCCTCATTTTCATTTGGTAACCTTGGTCAATTTGATGCTTAGGCTGGGGGTTGTCAGTTCTATCAGTGGGAGGATGAGATGGATGTCACCGCTGCGATGGCGGCGGCTTCACCTCCAGTGGCCATGCATCCACCTCCAATGGCCATGCATCCACCTCCGAGAGGCTATGCATCCAAAGGGGCGGCGGCAGCTCCAATGGCCATCATCCATGAAGGTGCACAGCCGGTGGTCGAGGTGGAGTGCAAGACGTGGGCGATGGGGTGATGCGGCGGCTTAAATGGCTTGAGAAGGCGGTGTTTGTTGCCATCTTTCCGGCCTTGTATGCAATAATGAAAAAGTAGGTGTGTGTGTGTGTGTGGCCTTGTATGCATGTATGGATGGATGGATGAACTATGAATGAATCAGATGAACTATGAATGAATCAATATTGTAATGGCATTGCGCACCATAACAATGCTAAATTAAGCTTAATATTTCATGAGTTCAGTTCAACCACATTGTTCAAGCATCATTACATAACGAGGCATACATGGTTCAAGCATCATAAGTTCAACCACATTGTTCAAGCATCATAAGTTCTAGCCATCATTACATTACAAGCCACATGGTTCAAGCATCATTACACAAACATGGTTCAACCAACTCTAAAAGTTGTAGCATTATTACATATCCGCACAAGTTGCGACCATTAAAAGACATGGTCAAGTTCCGACCATCAAAAGACATGGTCAAGTTCTTTGCCATCAAAATACATGCCCATCGAAGACATGGTGTCTTGGGCCAAAAGCACATAGAGGAGTCACCGATTAAACATCAAGTTGTAGCTTCTTCCTTCCTCTTGTGTTTGCGGTAATTGGGCTTGAAGGGCCGGGTGCACTTTGAACTCCCCTAGTTGGTGTTAGCTTCTTCCTCACAAAAACCCTCCTCCTTAGAGTAGCAAGCCGGGGTGGTCGGGCTAGAAGGGCTAGGCGCCCGGTGCACAACCGCTAGAGGAATGTGACTCATTTGATCCAAGCTCCGCACTGAAGCCATATAATGATCAAGTTTGCATGAAAACATGAAATGGAAAAAAAGAGTGGATTGCCATGATACCGCTAGATCTTTGGATATTGAGTCAGAAATGAGGGCTGTTGCACTTGTAGATGAAGCATTGTCTTTCTTTGCGTGAGCCCTTCTCTTCCTTTTTGTGGGCAATGACCTTCTCCTTTGCCTCATTTGGAGGGAAAACCATCCCTACTGATTAGCCAACACAATGCTTGTCTCGTTTGGCAAAGAACATCCTTCTTTCCTCGCCTCTTCCTTGGTGGCCTTTCTTGTAACAAAGTGCGGCTATGTCTTCGTGGGGTTACCCTTTTTGCATGTCCGCGGTGGTGCCCTAACTCTCCACATGTCCCTCGCACTTATGCCCGGTTCCCTTCCTTTTGCTCCCTCCTTCTAAAGCTCCCTTGTGCCCATTCTTACTCCTTCCTCCAGTTGATTTCAAGAAAGGTGGATGCATAAAGAAGCCATGTGTGGCTTTGGGCCACATTGATTTGTCCGGAATGGCCGGATCTCGCCCTTCATATGCTTTCCAAAACCTTGCCAGCGTGTAAATGATCATCAACATGGTCCTCTAGCTTCGCCTACTGGAATGGAAGTGATGTAAGCAATGGCATGCTTACATGGAATGCCCGTACCTTGCCACACCCCCGCGGTACACTCTCTCTGTTCGGGTTCACCACAAAACCCGAAAGTCGTGCTAGGACTGCCCTTTGCACAAACCTCGGCTACTCCATCATGCTCAGAATGACATCTATGTCCGTTGATTGAAGCCGTCATCCCTCAACTTCCTCACAATGTGGGGTAGGATCTTTCCGAAAAACCGCTTTGCCACCTTCTTTCTAGTGTTCCATTTGATCGGCAACTTCGCCATTGGTATCCAACAAGTCATCAATGTGTTTTACCCTTATGTGTCTTAATCCAGTTGTTGAAAGACTCAGCCAAGTTGTTTGTGACATAGTCAACCTTGCTGCCTTCCCCATATTGGCTCCTAGTCCACAGCTTCTTGTGATTCTCATTCTTGCGATACTTCATACTCTCGAAGCTTTGCATCGCCCATTTTATTGTAATGTTTCTCAAACATATACTTAGTCCAAGAGTAAGAAGTTGCCCAAAGATGGTCATCAAATATCTTGCCATTGTACCTCTTCTTGAAGTTCTGTACAAGGTGGTACATGCACTCTCTGTGTTCTGCCATAGAAAAAACATCACTGACCCCCTGCATTATTGCCGACCACAGTCTATACTTATTGTCAGTCCCTCTGGGGTGCCAATTGCATCCTTCAGCCTCTCAAAGAACCATTTCCAGTTATCACTAGTTTCAGAATCAAATATACCAATAGCAACTGGATACATCTAGTTGTGCCCATCTACCGCACATGCTACACACAATAACCGACCCTGTATCTACCAAAGAAGAATGTGCTATCAACGACCAAATATGGTCTACATCCACCTAAGAAACCATCAATACAAGGCTTCAATGCAAAGAAAAGCTTATCAAACCTAAGCTTGTTCCCAACAAAGTGGTTCTCAATCACAAAAAATTGACCCGACCGGACCGCTTCTATCTGGGCCTTAAATCTGCATTGTGTTGTCAAAACTTTGGTCCCAAGGCCCATAAAGTTTGTCCAATGCAAGGTTCTTACCATTGTATACTCTCATGTATGGCATTTCCACTTTGAAATGCTCCTTGATTTCTTCTTCAACTCGGTAGCACCCAATGTTCCATCTTCTTTCAGCCAATCAAGCACTTTCTCACGCATCTAATACTTTGGTTGCACCCAATTGGAACTCCAGTCCTCTTCTGGCTCTGACAGTCATGCTTGCTAGGATTCTTCTTAACCCGGTCCATACAAACGACAATAGAAACACCAAAGTTATTGCCAAGTTTCACCATCTTTCATACAAACAGCAATAGAAACAAAGAATAGACACAAATATCACCTGAATAGTTTTACGATCTTTCATCTTGGATGCATGGATTCTCCAGGGGCAACCCTCATTCCTCCAAATGCAATGCACTCGATATCTTCTGTATCACTTGCTTCAATGTTATATCGGTTCTCTCGATTGCAACATGAGTAGCTAAAGCCAACTTAAATTCAAACATGTTAGCATACATCTTTTGCCTACGACCATAGGGGGTCATTTTTGTCATACTCATCAGGTGCCATAAAATCAGGCTCCCTGTCTTTCACCATTTCATCTATGTCATCAGCATCAGGTTCATAATCCACATCATGGTCAGAGCCATCATCATCAGAGCTTTCATCATCATCAGATCTCTCAAGACTAGGACACCTCTCTCGGGTTGGTTAAATGAAACCGAGGTTTGGGAGGTGGTGGCACTCCTTCATCAAGGTACAATCCTTCCTCATCAACACCAACATGCTCATACTGGGGTTAGGGGTTTGCCGGACTATCATCGGTAGCATTTGTAGTATGTGTTTGGCTTGGTTGTGCAATGCTAGGACAAGGCTTAGAGGTAGATCACAGAGCTTGAGCATGTGTTTGACTTGGTTGTGCAATGCTTGGACAATGCATGGAAGGAGTAAATAGGGGCTCAACAGTTGAGCATCGGTGCTATCCCAAGAAGGAATTGGAGGAGGATCAGTGTTGGGTTCATGGTAGGCAAAAGTCATGTAACAACACTTGGTATCTTTATGCTTGGCAAACATTTCAACTAACTCATGGTCATTGCAGATAGGCACATTGCTCTTTGACTCATGACACCAGTAAAACACACTGGCAACATCCCCATAGCGCCCAGGATACTTATCCACGAGGGCAAAGAACCAAATCCATGAAGTTGACACGATCAGAGTCCACAACTTCATTCAAGCTATACCAATCCGCCCGAGTATTTCGAGCAACGATCCGAAGTTCTAGGTTGTAGCTACTATCGGGGTCCATCCTACAGATGAACAACAAAAATGAAAGGCGCAACTATCAGGCAAATTCAGAAGTGCAATGAATCGACCTAGCATATCTTGCAACCCAAATCCACCATGCACAAGCAATCAAGGGGGCAAATCGGACATACCCTGGCCAAAACCATGTAGGACGGTCGCCCTGGCCCGTGTTCGCCGCCATCGCCGCCAATCTGGAAGAGAACCAGGGTTCTTCCTCGACTAGGCCATGCCAACGCCTGGGCGCGAGTGATTGCTTGCTTCTCCACCCGCCGCCGCCGCAACCGCCGCCGCAGACCGCCGCCGATCTAGGGTTCCAGGATGGGGAGAGGGAGAGCCGAGCCGAGGGAGATGGAAGTGAGGTCGGGGGAGTGGAAGTGAGGTGGGGCGTCACTCCGCTGTCCAGTCTCGAGGGCAAGGGCGGTCATTTGGGCGCCCCGGGCCCGCGTGTCAGGAGGGCAAACGGAGCAAAACAAACAGCCAGCAGACGGAGTTTTTTAGGGGTATCCATGAGAACACGAGTTTTTATAATGGTATCCATGAAAAAGGCTCTTTTCTTCAGTCCTCGTCTTCACTTGAACCGGTATCAGGCCCAAAGTTTAGCAATGGGCCTGGTGGATGCCTTAGGTTCCTTTTTTTTTTTTTTTTTTTTTTTGAGAAACTTTTGTTTTGGTTTATTATTCCAGGTTTCATGTAAAGTATTGAGCTGAAGCCTCCTCACTCACTCCTCACCCAGTGGTTGAAAGATTTTAAAAACATGGCCCAAGTGTGATGAATAAACTAGTTGGGCCAAAAAAAAAAATCATACGTGTTTGGTCAGGCCTACTCACATAGGATGTATATACGCGGACAAAGTTAAACATACTTCAATCGCCACAGGATGTGTGTCAAAGAACGAAATTTGATTGTGTATAACTATGAATTGAGACATACTCCTACAAACTCAAGAGGTGTTTGGATCCAGAGAATTAATATTACTAACTCAACTAATACCTCCAAATTGATTCTAGTAGATCTAAACACCCTAATTAATACTAGCTCAAGTAATACCTCAAAATGACCTATACCTTGCTAATAAACAGTTGTCGGCTGGCTTCCTCGGACAAAATATAGCTAACTTTGAGCTGGAGGATTTAGACATAACCAAGCTAACAGCTAATAATATATGTTGATCCAAAATCAGGTTGTTCTAGGTGCTTGGGTTCTTTGGACTCACCACAGTTCTTGTGTTTTTTGTTTTTTTTATAGAACTGCTCCAAGCACTGCAAGGACTCACAATGTTAGCAGCGAGGAATGACGTCTTTGTGTCTTTGGTAGATAGCAGGCGCACAAAGCCTCTCTTCCTTGACTAACCCCAACACTTTTATCTTAGAGTGGCCTGGTTGTGGTGGTTGTTGTTTTTGTGGTTGTCTTTTTATTTTTAGCAGGTGAGAATGTAATCTAAATCTTTAGTTTGCTGTGTGGAGTGTGTGTTGGTACTTAGGTCCTTGTCCCGTGTTACCTTCTTAATATAATGAAGCGCAGCGCTCCTGTGTTTTCGAGAGAAAAAATATGTTGATCCGTTAGTTTCAGCGTATTAGTTTTCCCCAGCTAGCAGCTATTGGAAGGCAGCGGCGATGGTTCATATCACCTGCAGGCAAGATCATCTTCATGTCTCGTTACTGCGTAACACAATAAGCAATGAACACACAAACACCTGGCTAGCGGGCATGTTTGTTTCAAGAGGAGGGACAAGAAACGATGAGAATCATGTAAAGAACGGAAGGGATTAGCACAGTAATTTCCTGAATTCCTATTATCCTGGTGGTTCACTTGATACTTGATAGTCAATAAATTATTCAGAGTAGCCCCCGCGTCTTGTTATACACGGTAGAGATCCAGTGAGTTGATTGATCCATGGGCATTGCACAGATTCTATTGCTTGGACGTAAGGGCAGCATATTCTTCCCCGTTCCATCACTCATGCTTCCTCATTCCTTTCTAGTAGTAAATCACAAGTTCTCAGCTTTTGGGGTTGTTAGCTGCAGGGTCCCCTACCTCTCATGTTTTAACTGCTTTTCGTTTGTTCGTGGTTTGGCCCGGTAAGTGTTTGCTTACCGTCGCGTCTTCTTTACCTTTGTTTGAATTTTATCCTAACTTAATGAAAAAGCGCGAACGGCGTGGTCTAAAAAATAGTAACTCACAAGTTCTCAAGCCCACATTTTGATTTGGGGCCAACCTAGGCCTCAGAACAAATCTTCACAACATGCAGTGCATTGGCATATAAGAAGGATTGTCTGAACACGAGTTTTATTAAGATGAAGAGATTAGGCCGCCGGATAAACGGTAAACAAAATTAAGCGGCAGATAGTTAAAGCTCAAGATTGTGATGCCACCAAAGATATGATGATTAATTCCTGCTTAGTTTTGCCAGCACATTACTATATAGCACATACTGCCCACCTCATTTACAGATCGAGCAATGTGCAGTGTATAGGCAGTATAAGAAGGAATCCTCCCCAGACGGCAGCTGGCTTGTCGCCATATGCCCATATAAACACCACCATGCCGTTCTACTCTGACGACCCGTTATCCTCCATTTGTCCTCCCTCCTCTCCTTCTTCAAGGTCGTCCAAGAACATGGCGGCGGCGTGGAAGGTGAGAGGCGACGCCGGCAGGCTCCTCCCGGTCATCACCTTCTTCCTCGGCGCGGCTCTGACGGGGGCGTTCGTCTTCCTCGGCGCAACTATGGACATGAGCTGGCGCTTCGCCGCGTGGGGCAATGGCGTGGCTAACCACGAGGTTAGCGATCATCTCATCACTGCTACTGCTTCTGATGCATGGTTAATGGTTTTCCCTCTCTGACTTGATTTCAGAGTGTAGCATAACAAACAGCATGGTTCTAGTTTCGATCTTCAGTTTCTAGTGACAGATTTCTTTTTTAACAAACATATTTGATGTTTTGAGAGGAGTTGTTTTATTTATTTGTTTATCTATGAACCTGTGATGGACCAATAGGAAACAAGGGGAGATGCTAATTTTTCTGCAATTGTGTGAGCTGAATCTGAAGTCTGGTCGAAAGTTCTGAACACAGTCATTTGCAGTGTTTCTGGCTAGCTGAACTTGCAACTGAAAATGCAGTTTTCTCCACCAATCTTTCTCTTACATCCTTACTCGATAATTATGTTGTAATATACCAGTAAGTAGAAAGATTGCATTTCTCTAAACTAGAAGTAGTGAAGATTTTGATTGAAAAATGTAGTACAGATATGTTTTATGGCCACTAAACAGTCAAATCGAGGAGCTTTGTCATAGAAATCCTAACTACAAGCCTCGATCATGGGGGGCTTGTTTGATATTCATGAAAAGCCTTAAAGCTGAAGCTGGCTACTCAACAGGCAAAGAATACGAATATTAGCAGCTAACCTGGAGTCCACGCAGCAAGCTCATCCGAGTGAGACGAGTCATGCATGCTGCGCATATTCTCTAGCTCCAGTGTCACTCAAGATTTCTGTATTTGGATTCAAATTCATGAGCTGATTTGTGGCATGACATTAATTAGCATCGTCTAATCTAACAAAATGGGTGGACAAAATAATGCGCAGGCGAACCCGTTTGCTGAGTTGGCAGAGCTGCTGAAGAACGCATCCATGGAGGACAAGACGGTGATCGTGACGTCCATCAACAAGGCGTACGCCGCGCCGGGCTCCCTGCTGGACCTCTTCCTCGAGAGCTTCAGGTCCGGCAAGGGCACGGCGGCGCTGCTGGACCACCTCCTCATCGTGTCCGTGGACCCCGGCGCGCACGAGACGTGCCGGTCGGTACACCGCCACTGCTACCTCCTCCGGCCGGACAACAACGACGGCGGCGACCTCGGCGCCGCCAAGTACTTCATGACCAAGGACTACCTGGACATGATGTGGGCGAGGAACAAGTTCCAGCAGACGATCCTGGAGCTGGGGTTCAACTTCCTCTTCACGGACGTGGACATCCTGTGGTTCCGGAACCCGATGCGGCACATCGCCGTCACGTCGGACGTGGCCATCGCCAGCGACTACTTCAACGGCGACCCGGACAGCCTGCACAACCAGCCCAACGGCGGCTTCCTGTACGTCAGGTCCAAGAACCGGACGGTGGAGTTCTACCGGCGGTGGCGGGAGGCGCGCGCCGGCTTCCCGCCGGGGACCAACGAGCAGCAGGTGCTGGCGCGGGTGCAGCACCCGCTGACACGCCGCCTCGGCGTGCGGATGCAGTTCCTCGACACGGCGCACTGCGGCGGCTTCTGCCAGCTCAGCGACGACCTGCGCAGGGTGTCCACCATGCACGCCAACTGCTGCACGGGCCTCGCCAACAAGGTGCACGACCTCAGGAACGTGCTCCAGGACTGGCGCAACTACACGGCGGCGCCGAGTGAGGTTCGCCGCCGGGGAGGCTTCGGCTGGACCAAGCCCGGCAGGTGCATCCGCTGACAGACAAGTGAACGTGAACCTGCCAGCAGCTCTACTTTTGTTTGTGGCCAGTGGATCAGTGTCTGCCTTTGTTTGCTGTGGTAACGCTACATTAATCATTTATCTAATCTATAGATAAGTACAAAATTCATCTGGCTGAACCAGTTTTTGTTTTTCTCTTGTTTTGGTGAAGGAGACTACCTCAAGTTGTAAGCTCAAATAGGGAATTAACACTAAGTTTTGTTCTCAACTTCCATTGTCCAAACAAACTCACACTAACTACATTTTGCTCGCTGAGAACCCACCACCAAACAACAATCCGACAGCTCTAGCTCCAGATCAGTCGAAGAAACCACACTAAACGGCTCTAGCTCCGGATCCAGTCCAAGAAACCATACCAAACGACCACGCAAGAAGCGTTTGGTGGAGCCAGATCACTTTGCATGCTGAGCCACGATTTACAGCTCAGGCTCTGGCTGAGCAGGGCGGACACTTAGCCACACGCCTGTTTGGCACTAACACAACCAACTATTGTTGTCAACTTTCATTGTCGAAATAATCTCACACTAACCATATTCAAGCAAATCAAATTAGTCCACGCAGATTTGGGTGCTCAGATATCTTAGAACTATTGTATTACGAACTGACCTTACACTGAAGCACAGTACAAATCATAAAAAATCCAGATTCAACATATAGGTACCGGAAACATCTTAAGAGGCAAGGCTGCCTGAAAAGGTACATAAAAGAGCTACGGCTATAATGATTCAACAAAATGCCCTGGATAAGCAGGCTAATATACTTCACTGCTTCCTTGCTGCCACAATGTTGTCAGCCTACAAAATAAAGAGAACATTTATTAGGGAAGATCGTCAAACAAATGAGTTACTTCTATCTCCTTGAAGAAAAAAAGGGGAACCACAGAGCAAAATGATGAATGGAATATCCATGTATCATGACAATACTTTTATTGTAAGATGAATTAACAGTGTGAAAGGTCATGCAATAAAGATCATTTTTCCTGTTCAGTAATTTTACTTAACTAAAATGTACAGATACTGAGCAAGCATGTATCATAAGAACCTTTAGTCAAAAAAAAAAGCTTTGAAATTTAGACCAATGCAAGGTGTTAAGAAAATAACTAGATGGCATTTGATGAACATGTGAAATACCTCTTTCTTCACAGGCTCTTCCTTCTCTGACACGATCAGCTCAATGTGGCAAGGTGAGGACATGTAAGCTACAGAAAAAGCAAAATTAAATAAAATATATACTATTCAAGTGTTACAAGAATTAAAGACCATGCTTCAATACATACGATTAATGCGTCCGTGAGCACGGTAGGTGCGGCGCCTCCTTACAGGCTTGGTTCACCTGGATGTGTGAAACATAGAGGTTGTCCACATCCAAGCCTTTCACCTGGAAATATATCAGAAACTTTAAACCAAACCAAACAGTAGGAAATGTCGTGCACATTAAAAAAAAGGAAAAAAAAAAAGGCGGCATACGTCAGCGTTACTCTCAGCATTCTTCAGCAAATCCAATATGAATTTGGCTGACTTAGCAGGCCAGCGACCCTGTCCATTGGAGTGGCGAGACTTAAACTGCGCAGTCCCGACCAACACCCCCACAGTATCTCCGGAAGGGAATTGCCTGCTTGTGAGCAATAACATCCTCAAGGTATCGCTTAGCCTTGGTCAAAGCCATCTTGCGAAAGAGCAAATGCTGTCTCCCTTGTGTTCTGCAATGATTATACAAGCGACAGTTTAGCAAGAAAGAACAGAAAGACATTTTGATTATACCAGTTTAGTAATAGATAATGGAAAAATATAGTGAATTTCAGAGATGCCATATCATATCAACTAATCACTGAACTCAGTATCAAAGTATGCCTATACTGAATGTGGGATAACTGCAAAAAAAGGATTTCAGGCATACAGAATGCAAAAACTTTTAATTGAAGGTTCATAGGATAGCCCTACATGCCTAAGCTTCTGGCTTGAGACTAACAAAGTAAAAAGATCAAATTGAGGACACTAACACTTGCTTATGCAAGGAATTATGTGTTGCTTCAAATCAAGTCAAAAAGATAGAGAACAGCAAGACTGAAAAAGAACACATCAGGACAATGCTTTCAAATTGACATAGGGCAATGCTTTAGTTAGAAGAAAAAAAAAATGACAGTTTGTGAGTTCCTATGGTCATTATACAAATACTTTCAAGGCATTCTATAGAGAACAACGGGACATAAAAGATGTTGAATACAAAGACATCATTTAGGCACATCAACGGAAACAAAAATGAACGTGCTCAAAGATGTCACTAGGTCTACAAACCATTTCCAATGGAAAGCAACACAATGGTTCATCAAAAAGTAATCAACAATGTGCTGATGTCCCCAAAGTAACGCGGGAACCGCTCATACGAATAACATAGCAGAACATTACTCTTTAGGCTCGACAATCCAATTCAATCGTGCATGACACAACAATTGTGTAGACCCACTGTTTGCACGGCCACACGTAAACTTAATCGACCACAATCGATCAAATGCACAGAGTATAAGATCAAACGCAGCATGTTGAAGAAACGAAACGCACCTTGAAGTGGACCCTCAGATCCCTGCCCATGGCCTTGGCAGCTGCACAGACAACGCCAAACAACCCACCATTAGCACCACATAAAGATGGATATGCCTCAAACGCAAGACCAACGCACTGCAGGACCAAAGAGGGGCGAGATCTTACACTTGGTAGGGTTGCCCGGCTCCTGCGAGTACTTCACCTGCGATCAAAGGCAACAGCGAGAGATGTCAGTCAGAGAAACGAAGCGAAGCACGGCGGCACGTGGCGGAGGAGGCAGTGGGCTGACCATGGCGGCGGCGGCTGGGGCGCGCGAGGGGAAGGAGCAGAGGAGGCTCGCCTTCGACACTCCGCAGCGAGGAAGCACCGAGGAGGCGGCGGCGGCGGCCTTAAGAGATGGGGAAACCCTAGTGATGAGGCGCTCTAGAGGGGCCGATGGGCTAGCTGATGTAATGGGCTGAAGTGTGGATGCCCTAAGTGGCGAATAAGCCCATGTTGGCACAAAAACACCTCTGTCAAGGGTCCACGGCAACTCAGGGCTCTTTTTGAACAGAGATTTTCCTGTTTCTAGCATTTATTTAAAAAATGCGAATTGGCTTATAGTCCAATGGTAGGACGGTCCAGGTGGGGCGCTACCCACCGGGGTTCAAATCCCGGCGCCGCACCTTTTCTTGGGATTTTCCCAGGATTTACCGGCGTTGTGCATTAAGTGGTAGCGGCGTTCCCGTCGGCGACGAGGTGTGGTGACTTCGAGAATCTCCGGATCTGCCGGCCGCCGCCCGTCATTCGGAGATGCTCATAGGGGTAGGGTTTTGCGTGCGTGTGTTCATAGGGGTGAGTGTGCGTGCGTGTGAGTGTCTGCGTTGTACTGTGTAATTCTCAAAAAAAAAAAAAAAAAAAAAAAAAAATAAAAAATAAAATTTTTTAGTGAAATTTTTGTATGGTTTATATGAAATCCCTACATTCCAAAAGAGAACTTAGACGTTAGAGTAGAATTACTAGGTACATATCACATTCCTCATGATATGTAATGATCTAGTAGAGATAGAATATTAAGTTATTGTTCTAAATATCAAGCTTAATGGTCCAGTTTTAGTATGCCCTCTACATCTACGGTTCTTATTATCATTTTATATAGCAATATGGCTTACAAAGCATAGCTTTGAAGATTATGTATAATGCAGTAATACCTCATCCTTTCATATATTATAAGACGTTTTAACTTTTTTTTTAGATACATTGTCTTCACTATGTATCTAGGCATGATGGATATGCATTTGCATAGTAAAAGCTACATATCTAGAAAAAATAGAACATCTTATAATTTAAATTTAGAGTGTTATATATAATAAGAAATAGTGTACTTTTTTAGAACTAACTAATTCTATACGTGTGGTCTTGGTGTTCTCAAAATTAATATTCTAAAATTACTACTAAAGGTCATTAGCAGCACAGGAGTGTGAATGGCATTTAGGATTTCATCCCCATCTACTGATTCTACTTTATGGGCCATGGATTTGTGAAACTTGCTTGGGAAATCATTGCTAGTGATGAATAGATGATATGCCATAAATTTGATGGAAAGTTATTGGTTGAATCATGAGATTTTTTGGATTGAAGGGATGAACACGCACTGTTATCCACGCACGAAACAGTAACTACAGACTGTGTGCGCCCTTCATTGTGGCCTATCCAGTATCCACAACTACAATTTTTGCATAGCAGGAACAATCTTGGATTGGTTATGTATTACACATTCACTTTCGATGATCATAGTTGATGCTAGCAGCAATGTTCTGATACTTGTTTACACTCAATATGATGTGGTTCAATTCAATTCCAAGTCGTCAAACATGGTGGCACATGATTATTGACTTATGCACTTATCTTGCAACAAATCATGGTTGAATGATACTTATGCATATCACTTATACCTTGTTATGCATTTGTGAATCGACAGTGGCAAAAGCAAGAAAGTAACCACTAGCAGGCAGACGAAGGGAGGCGCATCAAAGAGCAAAAGACGTAGGCATGATGATGGTGATCTAGATTAGAATCCAAATGTTGAAGACAAAGATGAAGAAGTGGGTGATGATGTGGAAATAAATATGAATGAATTATTGGGGAATTGCTAAATCATGGAATATCAACATTGATGCAAGAAGTCCAAATCAGTATTCTTTGCCAAATGATGTTGATCAACCGTTCTTCCACACAAGGTACAAGAAGATGCTTATTTTGGATTCATTCATACCATGAATTGTTTTGCCACGAATGAATCCAAAATAAGCATCCTCTTCTACTTTGGTGTGGAAAAATGGTAGATTAGCATTATTTGGCAAAGAATATTGATTTGGGCTTCTAGCATCCGCATAAGTGTTGATATTCCATGATGTAACAATTCCCAAAAGTACATAAAAGTCTAACAATTCCCAAAAGTACATAAAAGAGGTACACCTATGGTACAATGTTTTTCTCTCCTCTCAACAAAACAGCATTAGCGGCTTATCAGCCGAATACCCTTCAGCAGGCTAATGTACTTCATTGCTTCCTTGCTGCGACAATGTTGTCAGCCTACAAAATCAAGATAACATATATTACGGAGAGATAATATTCAAACGGAAATAGTAACACATTAGTTACTTCTATCAAATTAGCTTCCTTGAAGAAAAAGGAAAGGGAGACCACTGAGCAAAAGGGTGAATGAAATTTCTATGTATCGTGACATTTTTTGTATTGTATTATGAATGAACTGTGTGATAAGTCAATAACATAAAGATCATTCTTCGGTCCAGTAGTTTAACTTAACTAATATGGAAAGATACTACAGAGCATGTATCATAACTTCATAAGAACCGAAGTCAAAACAGATCTGAAAATTAGACCAATGCAAGGTCCTAAGAAAATATTTAGATGGCATTTGATGAACATGTGGAATACCTCTTTCTTCACAGGTTCTTCCTTCTCTGGTAGGATCAGCTCAATGTGGCAAGGTGAGGACATGTAAGCTGCAGAAGAGCAAAATTAAATTATACTACTATTCAACAGTGTTACAATAATGAAAGACCATGCTTCAATACATACGACTGATGCGTCCATGAGCACGGTAGGTGCGGCACCTCTGCTTCTGGGCTTGGTTCAACTGGATGTGTGAAACATAGTTGTCCACATCCAAGCCTTTCACCTGGAAATATATCAGAAACTTTAAACCAAACCAAACAGTAGGAAATGCCGTGCACATCTAAAAATAAAAGGAAAAACAGAGGGCATACATCAGCGTTACTCTCAGCATTCTTCAGCAAATCAAATATGAACCTGGCTGTTAACTGGCCAGCGACCCTGCCCATTGGAGTGGCGAGACTTTGCTTGCGCGGTGCGACCAACACCCCCACAGTATCTCCGGAAGGGAATCGCCTGCTTGTGAGCCATAACATCCTCAAGGTATCGCTTAGCCTTAGTCAAAGGCATCTTGCGAAGCGCAAAGGCTGTCTCCCTTGTGTTCTGCAGTGGTTATACCAGTTTACTAAAAGATACTGGAAATATATAGCGAATTTCAGAGATGCCTTCTTATATATATCAACTAAGCACAATCAGTATCACAGTATGTCTATGCTGAATGTGGGATAGATAGCCAAAAAATGAATTTCAAGCTTACAGAATGCAAAAACTTTTAATTGCAGGTTCATGGATAGCCCTCCATACCTAACCTTCTAACTATAGTTACAGAAAGTTCACCTAGAATATTATGCAAAGTATAATTTCAAATGACAACTGCATGGTACACCTGTGTGATATGTGACTAACAAACTGACAAGATCAAACACTGACACTTGTTTCTGTGAGGGAACTATATGTATATGTTGCTTCAAACATAAGCCAGGCCAGGAAGATAGAGAACAGCAGGACTGGAAGAGAACACATCAGGATTCAGGAGAATGCTTTAAAATCGACTTGAAAAGAGACTGGCAATGCTCTAAGAGGGAAAAAAATGTCAGTTTGCCAGTCACTATGGTCATATGATCGAGTTGTGGTGCCTCGTCATGATATAGCTCACAATAAAATCAGTAATCATAGGTTCCCCGAAACATAATATAGGAAACAAAAAATCCTTTGAATCAAGGAGTTAATTTGAGGTGTAACTAGCAAGTCAATGCAGTAATTGAAGTGATCATAGAAAAGACCATTTGAAGGCATTCGGTGGATGTCGAAATGAAAAAAAAAGGCATCATTTAGGCACATCTCCAGAAACAAAAATAGACGTGTTTCAAGATGTCACATTGTCTACAAACCATTTGTCATGGAAAACAACAGAATGGTTCATCAGATAATGAACAACAATGTGTTGATGTCCCTAAAGTAACGTGGGAACTGCTCATATGAATAACATAGCAGAACCTTTACTCTTTAGGTTTCGACAATCCAATTCATGCATAACACCACAATTGTGTTGATACACCCATTTGCACAGCCATACAGCAACTTAATTATAACAGAGTAACAAATAAGAACCCAACAAACCTCACGGAAACAAAAATTGAAGAAACGCAACGCACCTTGAAGTGGACCCTCAGATCCCTACCCATGGCCTTGGCCGCTGCACATACAAAGCCAAACAACCCACCATTAGCACCACAGAAAGATGGAAGGGCATCCAACGCGAGACCAACACACTTGCAGGAACAAAGAGCGGTGAGTTCTTACACTTGGTAGGGTTGCCCGGCACCTGCGAGTACTTCACCTGTGACGCAACAGCGAGATGTCAGTTAGAAAAACGAACCCAGAGCATGGGACTACTGTGGCGGTCTGGTGGAGGAGAGAGGTGGGATGTACCATGGCGGCGGCGGTAGGTGACGAAGCAGCGAGCCGACGGCGGCGGCGGCCTTAAGAGATGGAAACCCTAGTGCTAAAAGGCGTTCTAGAGGTGTCGATGGGCTTGATGATCTAATGGGCTAAAGTGTGCACGGCCCAAGTGGCTCCAAAGCCCATGATGATCCGGCACAAAACAACCTGTCCAGTGTAGTTTAACGCACTTTTGAGGACTAATCTATATGTGTGGTCATAGTGTTCTAAAAAAAATTAGAAAATATTAATGCTCAATGTTTTAAATGTTTTGTATCCGGAAAAAGTGTGTATCTAAGCGCATGATTAAAGCTATATCTAGAATGACAAAAACATCTTATATTTTGAAATGATGGGAGTTATTTTTTCATTTCTTGTCTGGCAATATCGGGCTTCAATTAAGTTTACATTTCATGGGCTACAACTAGCCTGCAATCAAACTAGCACCACTTTTTGGGCTCACACTTGATTCTCAATGGAAATTGTTTGTTACAAAAATTACCATGAACACTGTGTGGCCATGTTGGACACACAAACGTAGAAAAATCAAGTTGAACAATATCATTCTCTTTAAGCTTCTTTGGTTGGGATCCATATTTGATGAAGGCCATAACCAATAATGTCACTCGTGAAACTTTTGGGTATGTTTGTTTGCTGCTCTAGAAATTAATGTCGGCTAGTCCAAATACTGGTTTATGTACTTGATTGTTCTTGGCAAGTGGCAACTAAACAAAATCTCTAAAATTTTCACACACGCTCTCCAATCTTTATGTACTTGATTGATGGCTCCATATAAGTATATTTTTTTGTGTTTGGTTCGGTGAGCCGACGAAGCAAACGAAGACCAGCCAGTAAACAAGGCGATGACTTTGACCAATTGACTTCGTAAAAGAATTCTACAAGTGGTCAGTGGTCACGTTTCAGATAGGACATCATGGAGCCGTCTGATCGGGAACTGACGGCCCCGAATAGAGAAGGACTTCTTTTTTTGTCACATCTAATGCCTACCTACCGTTGTCAAAAAAAAAATGCCTACCTACCTGTCGATCTAAGGGATTCAAAAAAAGAAAGGTAGTACAAGAACTGCGACAAGTGGAGCACGTTGGTTCAAATAGGAGTAATAAGTTGGCCACAATACCATTGCGCTCGGTAAGACTCTCCACAGCGTAGCGGTGCCTCGAATTTTTTTCCACCTGACACATGCACCGATGCCCCAATTCCATCCAAACCCACAGCGTAGGCACCGGTGCCACTCTTTGTGTGGACCCCGCCATTATATCAATCCCGCATGCGCCGAGCACCCCGACCACAAGTTTTTCTCGCATGCGGTGCGAGGAAAGAGAGAATCGAAGAGAGCGAAGTTCAAGCATCGATGCTTCTACATGACCCGGTGCGAAATTTTTTTGGCAACTTCGGCACCCACACCACGCGTGGGCACCGATGCTTGAAGAGGAGAGAGACGATTTCAGCACCGGTAAAACCACACACTGTGGGTAGTCTAATTGTTTTTTTATTAATGTTGCTTTCTTATCACTGTTTTTATGTTTTTTTTAGACAAAAGGGTTTCCCCGACTTATATTGAAAGCCAACGGTTTTGCTGGGAACACCAGCTTTACAAATCTGAGAGCGCCTACTAGCACTTTCGCCCAAATCACATCGGTTCATAGGCACGCAGGCCTTTTGTAACACCCCTGGTGTTTATCAACTAAAACTTTGCCATGTCATCATGATCATTGCAAAGCATGCATGATTAGAAAATTTGAAATGCATCAAATTAAAATAAGTTTATATTTTAGAAAATTGTTTGTGCTTAAGAATTTTAGAGTGATTAAATTTTAAATTTATGTTTTTGATCCTAAGTGTGTTGTTGTATGATGGTTTGGTAGTATAGGTTGGGAATCTGAAATTTGAGTCAAATTCAAGTTTGAATTGAATTTCGAAAACCCTAATTCCATTCTCTCTTTTACCCCCTTTTCCATAATTCAAAATCTAAGCAAAATTTGCAAAAATTTCCAAAAGCCAATTTGTAGATCTTGTTTTGATGTACAAAAGAGGTGTACAAAGTTTTTGAAGTTTTTGAATAAATTTTAAAGTAATTTTGAATTCAAATTTGTCCCTTTTTGACCCCATTTCAAAAGTCATATTTAGAGGCCGAATTTGAAAATCTTCCAATTGTGAAAATTGTAGATCTTGAAAAATTAGGCTAAGTTACTTTTTGGAGTTTTTCAAGTTCAGTTCAAATTTGGGGAGAATTTGATCAAAATCAGAAGGTTAGGGTTAAAGCGCTACGATGAACGGGGATTCACGCTTCCCCTCCATACGGCCGGTCGCCGGACCGCCGCCGTGGCTCGCCTCGACGTTTCGGTCGACCCCGCGCGTCACCGGCCACCATGACGGCCGGCGAACGTCCCCGCCACGTTCCGTCCTCTTTCCTTCCCTTTTAAGGCAACGGAGACGCCGTCTTCTTCTTTTCTTCTTCTAGCGCCGCCGCCGGTCACCTCCATCCGCCGCCTCGTGCCGTCGCCGTCGAACTCCACCCGGCTAAATTGAGCGCACCATCTCGTTCGCAACGTTCTTGCGCTCCTTCAAACCGCTCGCGTCGTCCCAAACCCACCGGAGCGCGCCGCAGCGCCCGTCTTCCTCGCGCCGCGGCGGCCCGCGCCCGCGCGAAACCCCCTCACCGTCGTCGGCCTATTACGGTGAGCCTCGCGACGAACTACCTTGCCATCTAGCCGCCTCGTTGTCCCGATCATGGTCGGCTCGACCGTTTTCCGCGACCACGCGCCGGGCGCCGGAACGTCACCGTGCGGAAGTCCGCCGCCGCCACCGCCGTTCACCGCGTCGTCGATCCGTCTCGGCTCCGTCTCTGTCTCAACCAACGAGAGCATCGTGCTCGGGTGAGCTCACGCCCGCGCTCATATCATCCGTTCGTCGTTTCTAGTCTTTGCGGCCGCCGGAACGCCGGACGCCGGCGAGCTCGGTGTTGCCGCTCCCGCCCTAGCGCATAGCCGCGCCGTGTAGGAGTCATTTAGGTTCGATTAGACGAGGGCTCGGGTTCGCCCGTCGTGCGGACTTGCCGGTGCCCTCATTCTCGTCGGAGAAGGCTCCGACGAAGCGTCGCCGCCGTCCGCCGCGCCACCGTGGCCGCCATGTCCGTCGATGGGTGAAAGTGCATCTATCCCTTTAGTGGGTTTTGGTGAATTGAATGACAACATAATTAAAGGTCTAATAAGTTTGCTAAGTGTTGAACAGGAAACCGAGTCTATTGCATATACTTGTGGATTGTGTAGTAACAAGTATATTCAAGGTTCAACAAGCAAACTTGATGGTATTCCATAGAGTATGGAAGCAAAGCCAAACGTGTATTGTTGTATTGGAAGATGATGGAAACGATCTAGTTTAAGCAAAAGACAACAATGCAAATGAAATCAATGAAATGGCTTATATATTGTGGAATATCATAGCATCATGTGAAAGCAAGCATACTTAGCAAAAGACAAATGAGACAAGAGTTGATGATATTGGATTGGTCTCTATAATGGCTTGTTTTCCATGAATAGAAGATTGAAATAAGTGTTGGAGTGTCAAGCCAAAATGATAGGATATAAGGAACCGTGAATTGGCTTGACCATATTGATGTTGATCCATGTATGTCTCTATGTGAGTCAAACCGAAAGCTTGATTGGTCTCAACATTCATATCTACAAGATAATCAAGCAAGGATCAAAGTGTTGAAGAAATGGTTATTCAATGGATGCTTAATGTGATGTGACTTGAATATGCCTTGATAAGGTGAAGATAGCAAGGAAAGGGCTTCGAGGTACTAAGCGAAGGGTGGAGGGCAAGCGGTGGCTTGGGACCGAGGTACCATGGCTAAGGTGAAGAAGAGAGTACTTGCATTTAGTCGAGGAACTAATCAAGCTATGAGGAGTCATATTGTGTTGAGGATCAAATCATTAGTGTGAGTGACTTGAAGCCATGGAGGTGAACTCATATTTGTAGAAATGGTTCAAGTCACATGCACAAGATATATTTGCTCTAAGAGATGAGACAAAGATGATAGAGGATGATGTACGGGTTGATGGAACCTTCAAGTGCAACGGATGGCAACCTAGACTCATGGAGGTTTAATTTCATTTATGTTTTGAATCTTGAGTTTAGGACATGCCGTACTATTAAGAGGGATCCTAGGACCTTTGGCTACATGTGAACTAAATGCTCAAACCTCCAAAATTCGGCCAAAAACATCACCTCCTCACGGCCAAAAGCAGACAGTAGAGACACTTTTTACACTTTCTTTGTTACGGCGGCCAAGCGTGCAGCGGCGTAAGTGAGGCAAGCAGCGCCATGCGCGCGGCAAAGTGTTAAAGGTGCGGCGGTGCGCGCACTTAATCGCACCGTTGGGTTCGTGGGGGTATAAATACCATTCCTACCCCTCCCACAACGGTCATCCGGCTCACTTCATCTCCTACCTCGCGACATTTCAAGAAAAAAAAGAGACCTCTTGCTCTCTCTCACTCCTCCATTGTTGCTCCTCCTTCCCCAAGCCAAGATTTCGATTCCACCATCAAATCTTGAGGAAAAAAAGGCAACAAACCGCTTGTGGAGGCCGGATCTACTACTTCCCCAACTTGAAAGAGCATTTGGTTCACGCTTTGGCGGTGTGCTAGGGTTCTTTCCTCTTGGAGCTTGCTCCTAGACGGCTAGGCGTCGCCCTTGAGCTTGCCTCTTCGTGTGGCACCTTGGGAGGTTTGTAACCTCACTCAAAATCAAGAAAATCACCCCTCATCTCAAGGGTTCACTCCCTTGACTTGAGAACGAGGAAGGGACGGCTTGTGTGGCGAATCCCAATCCTTTTGTGGATACCTCAACAACGTGGGCGTAACCCGGCCTTTGTGGCGACGGTGAACCACGGGAAAAATCCTTGTCTCACGCGTGCTATTTTTTACATTCTTGCATATTATTCTTGTGAGCTAGGGTTTCATCCCGATCTACTTTGTTGAGGAGTTCCTGGCACATTCTATTGGATATATGTGATATATTTGTGTGCGGGAACTTGGGATATTCACTCGATCTAAGTTTCGTTGCTTAGATTTCAAACTGCCGTTTGTGTTTGTATGCCAGCGAGGCAAAGCCGCGAAGGCGAGGCGATCTTGCCGCTGCAGCGCGAGGCGCCGCCGCAAGCGAAGCAGTGGCGATGCCGCCCTGCCGGCCGAGAGAAGTGTCTCTCTGTCTCTCGTCTGCATCGTTGGTCGGTTCACGCGGCGGTGCAGACAGACTTGACGGGGCAAGTGCCGCGCCTATTGTGTCTTGGCCGATCTGCGAGAAGTTTTGACAGTCGATTTTAAGGTATAGGCCTATTCACCCCCTCTAGGCCTCTAGGCGACATCAAGGTCCTTACAAGTGGTATCGAGCTAGGCTCTCAATTTCGGGCTTAACCGCCTTGAGAGAAAGATGTCGACAAGTGAGGAGGTATCTCTAGAACTTTTACTTTTCGATGGCTCAAACTATGCATCTTGGTCTCGCACTCATGTGCTTGATATTTTTAGGGCCATTGGTCCTCATGTAGAGCAGATTGTAAATGTGAGCATTTCACCTCCTAGTGATGATTTAAAATATCTATCTAGAGAGGAAGTGAAATGCTTACAATACAATGCTCAAGCTGCTAACATTTTGTTTAGTGCTTTGAGTGAAGATGTATTAGATGCCGTCGTTTTGGAGATGGTGAACCTCTTGATGATGCTCACCTCATTTGGACCGCACTCAAAGAAAGATATGGCAAGTCCAAATGTGATGAGAGCAACCTCTCATTGGAGGAACCACTTGAGGAGTGCTCAACTTCACCGACACATGATGAGCCTCAAGTGATTCTCCCAAAAGGGCATAATTGATCATGCCACATCCACTTCCTCACCAACACATGACTTAATGGATGGTAATGAAATGGTTGGTGAGAACAATATTTTTACATGTGGTACTTCTACTTCCTCTAGTTCTTGTGAGACTAACATTTTGAAGGAAGAAGAAGCTTGTGATCGGTGGAGGCCAAATGATGAATCCACCTCACCTAGAGGCACAACTCTCTATGCCACATCTCATGTGTGCCTCATGGCAAAAGGTGAGAAGGTAAAAATCAAAAGCCAAACCTCCTCCACCTCCTAGTGAAATCTCTAGTAGTGATCTTAGTGATAGCTCTAGTGATAGTGAATCTAGCGATGATGAAGAGTATGCTACACTCATCAAGAACCTAGATTCTAAAACTAGAGTCTTTCTTTCTCAACTAATGGTGGATTTAGAGAGTACCCAAGCTGAGTTAGCAACTAGAGATGAACAACTTGACAAGCTTGAAAGGTTGTATGTTGCTAATAAGGAAGCTCTTGCATTAAAGAGAAGTGAGGTGGACTCTTTGCACAAGGCTTTGGCCGAAGAGCAAAGAGAACATGTTCTCACAACTAAGGCTAATGTTGCACTCAATGATAAGTATTGTGTCTTAGTTGAAAAGCACAAGGAGATTGAGTTGCAACATAGTCATCTTAGGGAGAGCACCTCACAGCCCTCTAATACAAAGGACACCTCTACTCCCTCCACTAGTCAAGGTTGTGGAAAATGCTTTAATCTTAATTTGAATGTTTATGCCACTAACCTTGTTGATATGGAAGCTATGAGAAAGGAGATTGCTAGGCTCAAAGGAATGGCCAATGATGAGCTTGGACACATAAAAGAAGCCAATACAAATGCAAGCCAACCTTTCAATGAGCAAGTAATTATAGAAACTTGTGATGATTCTATCACTAAAGAAAATGAAGAGCTCAAGGAAGAGGTTGAAAGGCTAAGAAGGGACGTGATTCTATTAAAGGGGAAATGCAATGCTCAACCTTCTCAAGATAACCGTGAAGACATGGTGAAGAAGCTTGAAAAGGGATCAACCGATGCATGCAGCAAGCCCCATACAAAAGGTCACAAGTCCAACAAAAGCAAAGTGAAGGGGACATTTGAAGAAGTGCAAGCTATCCAAAATGTAGCATTTCAGGCAGCTGATCAAACTAAGCGGCATGACAAAGATGCCAAGGTGCAAAAGAAGATCAACAATGTCCCCAAGGTCACCAAGGTGCAACAACAATCAAAGAAGACTCTCACCGGTTGCTTCAAGTGCAAGAAGGAAGATCACCGTGTTAAAGATTGCCCCTTGAGGAAAGAGAGGAAAGGCATGAGCAAGATCCAAAAGAAGAAGAAGATGGCTCATGCCAAATACTCCAACATGGGACATAGTGCCTCTATGTGTTCCAACAAGGTTGATGAGCAAGCCACACTTCCAAAGAGCAAGACAAGAAATAACAAGAGGAAGTGTTATGGATGCAATGAGAAGGGTCATGAGATTGTATCATGTCCAAACAAGAAAAGTGAAGGCTTGTCATCATCAAGAGAGAAGTTCATCTACAAGGTAGCAAGCAAAATGCAAAAAGAGAAGGCTAACAACAACAAGAGCCGCCTATGCTACTCATGTAGAGGAAAGGGACATTTAAGTAAGGATTGTCCCATGGGTAACACTCCTAAGCTCAACTTGTCAATTAATTCAAATTTGCTTAGGATGCCCAAAAAAATGACACTTGTGCTAGAGAGGTGATTAGTTCACCACGCTAGCACAAAAGGCCATTTGGGTGCCTAAGTCTCTTGTGACTAACCTTGATGGACCCAACTTAGTTTGGGTGCCACCAAGTTGTGCTTGATGAGTGTTGTAGGTACTTGGAGGTGATATGAAGCTTCGGGTGCCTGAGCAAGCTAATTGAAAATATTCACTCAAGCTATCAATCAATTCATATTATATTCTCTTATATGGTTGACCCGAAGATGAATCAATGGAAATATCTCAAACTTCATATTCACCTCGGTAACTAGTACCTAACCCTTCTTAGCTAACCATTTGACTTGTGTAGTCTCTAGTAGTTCACAAATATTTGTGTGTTTGTGAATTATTAGGAGTGGCTAGAGTGCTTTTAGTTTAAATGAATCATTTGTCATATGATGCTTTTAATGGCTCTCTAGTAGAGCAAGATCTTATTCATGTTGTAGGTATGGAAGAACCAC
The DNA here is from genome assembly GCA_015847255.1 of Hyparrhenia diplandra. Lineage (NCBI taxonomy): Eukaryota > Viridiplantae > Streptophyta > Magnoliopsida > Poales > Poaceae > Hyparrhenia > Hyparrhenia diplandra. Next base: position 30,843 of record JADLZK010009017.1, on the reverse strand, counting down.
CTTGTGTTGCTGATTGGTCCTCTCAGGCGATCCAGTATTGATCTGGTCATAACTCCATCTTGGGAAATGCAAATGACAATCCGTTTGTTGGGTTTGAAAGTTAACTTGATGAGCTTTCATACCATGTGCAGCATGTACCAAGGAATATTGTAGATTGATACAGTTTTGCACTTGAAGTTGACCTTCCGACAGATCTACTTGCAGACATTTCTGATCAGTCTGTACCAAAAGTGGTTTGCAGCCAAAATAGAGTTTGCAAACAGATCACCACTGGTGGCATTGCAAACTAGACCTCATAAGCTTTCCAACAAGTGCTCATTGACCTTCATAGCATTTGGGAATCAAAAGTTATGAATGGTTCTTCCACGCTTTTTTTCACGATTTTCAATGAAGTGGTCTGTTTTTTGAATTGATCAAATCTTGATAATGGTGGAGAGTTGACACTTAAGGAAGCTTAAATGGTTGAGATGATCTCACCAAATGAAGTGGAGGATCCTCAAGTTGTTGCTGCACCAAATTCGGCCGACAGCTCGATGTAGTGCATCTGCAGACCTCTCTTTGCAACATTACGGAGCGGCGCCGCAGCGCTGAGAGCGGCAGCGCGCGCCTGTGAAGACAAAGAAGAAATCGATTCCACTTCAATTCAAGGACAAAGCCTACAACTTTCATATGAGCAAAGTGAAGATGAAGATATTGTCTCATTCATTACTTTCAAGAAGGGTGGTGACAACCAAATCTCAAGTGCAAGTTATGTTCAAATTTTACTTCTTTGTGTCTTGTGTAGCCACTTAGGTAAATGAAGCACCCGAGGATATTCTTTGCTGGTTGTTCATGAAAGAAAAGTGTGATTGGAATTGAATTTATCATCTTCATGAAGCAACATAGATGACTTGAGCTTCCTCCATGGACTTCAAATCAAGAATCTCAAGTTGAAGAAAGTGTTCTTCATACATACAATGAGTTGGTTTGAAGGATTTGGAGTCTTGGTTTTTACATTGGAGAATACAAGTAAATTTCAAGAAGGCCAAGAATGAAGAATCATGCTCAAGTAAAGTAAAGACATTGATCACTCACAACTCAAGAACTTTCTACTTCATGGAATCTTGTCATATGGTAGATTGCCAAACCCTCATTCTCATATTATGGGCATCTACATGCTATAAATGGTTGTGAGTATCTCTTGGCATGCATATTTCAATTTCGATATTCTATTGTTGCCATGACCTAGACATAGAGTGAAAATCCCAAGTTCTTAAATGAATAAAGTGCTATGTGAGAAATTCAAATACTTAGAGCACTTATCAAAAGGGAATTTACTCTATGACTAGAGGTGTGAGACTAATCTTTTCTCTAAGTGATTTTTGTAGTCTCATTATATGAGAATATGTTTCTCAAATGGAGTGTGCTATCATTTGAAGGCAATCAATCCAAAACCATGTGATGTATTCTCTCTCTAGTTGATTTGGAGTTGATTTGTCTATGTTAGCCACTCACCATAATATGGCTTAAATCTTCCCTTTGGACTTAATAGACCAATCATGCATATTCACATTTCCTTTCCACTCAAAAAAGAATATGCATGATTCTTTAAGGGAGATTTAGTCCATGTTATGAGGTTTCTCTATTTAGTAACCCACTTGCATTCCACATATAAAGGGTTACTAAATGAGAAACTAGTGCTTGTGTTATTAATGACCTCTTGTGTTTGAGCTAATTCACAGAAAAGTATCAAAAGGAGGTTGTGCTTATCGAATTGGATATATCACAAGCATGATGGTTACTTTTATTTAAAGAAAAGATGAATCTTGTCGGAGGTCAAAGAGATCAAAATCTAAAATTAGGCAAAATTAAGTTAGAGGTTGAGATTGGATGAGCTATATTGGTGGAATTCACAAGATTGCAACATCAATGAGAGAACTGAATGGATATAGCATCTTGTGAATATTTTCAACCAAATTCACCTCAACATTGGACAAGAAGAAGAGAAAATAAAGTGAATCATCAAATCTGTCCAAAGATTGAAAGTCCGAGTTGGCTGACTTCAACATTGGATTTCGAAGACCAAACACCGATGGGTTGACCTAAAACTTTGTGAGCATGATATACATATCTTTTACTTGTTGCTGAACAATTGGCATGAAAATCGGTTCAGAAGAAAATTAGTTTTTAGTTGGTTTTACAAATGTCAGCCTCAATAGTGCAGTTTCAGACTTGAATACTTTTGGTAGAACAAATCCTTGGACGACCAAATGGAGTTCAAATGAGCTAAAATTTATACAGCAGTTAGAGAACTCATAGATGAATGTTTCTACCAAATTTCACGCATAGTGGACATGTATTCTAGGAGATATGATTTTTTCTCCAAGAAAGACATAATCTGAAACTTACCGCATTTCGGACTTTAGCAGCTTGGTAGAGAGATTGATTTGATCGATCAAATGAAGTCCAAATGAGCTGAAATTTTGACATCGCTTAGAGGACTCATATATGATGATCTCTACCAAATTTCATGCATATTGATCTAGTAGTCTGAGAGATATGTATGTTTCTCTAAGGATGACAGAATCTGAAATTTTGGCTGAATGGAATTGGAATGAATTGTGGCAACAAGATTCAGTTGGCTCTCTAGTTGGTTATGAAAGATTCATTACAATTATGAAGCTTCAGGTTGATCAAAAAGAGTTTCTATGAAAGTAAAAATATCAAGTTGACTTGACTGGACAAGTAAGCGCGGCAGTGCCGCGCCCCAAGCGCTGCAGTGCCGCGCCCCACCTATGTAGTCAGGCATGGATGTAGGGGGAGGCCCCTAAACATGGATTCAAATTGGTCATGAAGATACATTAAAAATTGAGAAGCATCATTTTGATCTAAAAGAGATTCAATGGAAGAAAATAACTCACACAAGGATGATCTTGTGTGATTATTGATTTCTTCCAAGTATATGATGTGCAGTCCAACACATGTGCAAAAAGAGGATGGGTAGTTCCTGTGGAGTCTCTAGGTGCCTCACAGTTATTCTAGGAGGTCTCAATCTTTGTAAACCAAGTGCTCCCAGTTTAAATGTTGAATGCCCCAATCCTCAAGTGGAACAATATTTGGATGAGTTGGAGAAAATAATTGAAGAGTGGACTTTCATTGCTATTTCTCCTCTCTAGAGCTCATCAAGTGCTCTTGATCCATCCCACTGATCACCCAGGATCTTGCAAATCAACAGTGGTAACTTCTAGTTCACATTTTGCAAAGTTCATGAACTTTACCTTTTGCTCTCTATGTGGGCTGCTTTAGGTAAAGGAAGAACTAGGAATCTAATATATGGAACTTGGATGATCATGAGTGCTCTAATTCACCACATTTCATCAAGTGAGAACTATGGATATCCAAATCATTTAAAATCTCACTCATAATGATCATATCAATGTGGTGACCTATCTACCTTGGTGGTGGTATGTTCTCTCGGCATAATTTCAATTGTTGCAAATTTATTGTGCCTTGACCAAGATATAGGATGAACTCCTCTAGACTCTTAAATTGATTCTAGTGCATCTCACAAGTAATTCAAGTACTTGATGCACATATTGAGGGGGAGCCCATCCTATGCCTTGTGTCTTTTGAGACTAACCTTTTCTTCTAGTGATTTGTGTAGTCTCGTGTTGAGAATGAGTTTCTCTTGGGTATGCTACCTTAATTCAATCCAAATTGGTAAAGTTATCTCTCATATTTATTTGGATTGCAATCTTATATCTTTAGTAGCTACTCTCCATAATATAGCTTAAATTCCCTTATTTGGACTTAATTGACCAAAAGTGCATATGTTCTTGCCTTCCACATATATATGTATGCACTACCAACAAGGGGGAATTTAGTCTTTGTTATGAGGTTTTGCAATTAGTGACTCACTATGCCTTCCACATCCAAATGGTCACTAGTTGTAAAACTCTAGCTTGTGCAATTTAATGCTATCTTTTGTCTTTGTGAGCATTGTCTAGGTGATACTATGAGATATGAGTATTCATTCCAATTGGCATCAACTTGTGAAGATACTTTCAATATAAGAACACTTGAACTTGTTGATCTTTGGTATTGCCATTGGTTGGTATGGATAGCTCTTGAGATAAGCTTTCCTGAAAAGTCCAAGATCACTGAAATCGAGTTCGGAGTGAAAAGTTATGGCATTTTCGTGAGGTGACCTGTCTTTGTCTCTCGTGAGCTGCGGCGGTCTGCCGCACAAAAAGGGCGGCAAAGCTGCCCCTATACAGTCATGACAACTGGTTGTTGAACTCTAATGACTAGTATTGGTTTTGGGTGCATATATACTCATTCTATGGCCCCTGAGCTATCTATTGACAACCAAAACATTGCAAACCTTCCGAAAAGCCATATGAAGACTCTTTCAAGTGATGTCAAAAATATGAAGATCATATTTCGATTGGTATTCATGGACAATCTTTCAATCTGGTATATCAAGGAATGTGTCTTCAGTTAGTATCTCAATATGACAACAAGAGTTAGCAATGGACTTTCAATTGAGAACAAGCACAAGTTTGGGTAATCTCCTTGAAGATGATGATGTTGAGAGATGGGCACAAATGACATTATCTTGCAAAAAGAAATACTAGTCCCATCAAAGCACTAAATTCAAATATTGAAGTCATCTTCTTGGTGGAGATTGTGAGGCTTAGAACAAAGGTATATCGCTCCATGAACTCTTATATTACCTTTGTGCATCTAGGCCCTTACATGCTAGTGTGTGCATGTGTATGCAATATTTTGAGTCATACCATGAGTTTGCTCTTGTGGTGACGATTAGAGATTTCTTTAGATATTTGGTTTATACCTCTGGTGGTGATGTCATGAGTTAGTCTCATGTTGAATGTCATCTTAGTGAGAAATGAGCCAAATATACTAACTTCTCAAGAATCTTGGCTTAAATGGTTGCATACTTTGTTTGGTAGAAAAGTTAGGAGAGAAATCCTATATGCTTGAACCTTGCTCTACTCTTGATCTCACTTGTCTACCGTCATATATTTCTTCTTTTTGGTGGAGAGACCCTTTTTGGAGATTAATGCCAAAGGGGGAGAAATATTAAAGTGAGATTGATATGTTGTTGTAAAGGGGTAAAGGGGAGGCATGTAAGATTTTTCAAAATTTTGTGTGGTATGTGCAAGGATGATAGTTTAAAATTAATGCTCTTTAAGGACCATTTATGCTAGTGTGTGACATTCATGCCTTGTATGATGGATTGTTTATCTTTTAAGTGCATGAACTGTCATGAGCATCACGGTCATCATGTTACACCTTGCACCCCACGGATGCTATAATATAGGAGAGTTCTCACACTTCATCTTAAATATGTGCATTTGGCATTTGAGGCCAAAAGTTGAATTCCTTCAATGCACACATTTAGGGGGAGCTCACTATATCATAGGATTCAAAATCTTAATGCTTATCAATCTTTTGTAAGCTTTAATTGTGTTGTCATCAATCACCAAAAAGGGGGAGATTGAAAGTGCATCTATCCCTTTAGTGGGTTTTGGTGAATTGAATGACAACATAATTAAAGGTCTAATAAGTTTGCTAAGTGTTGAACAGGAAACCGAGTCTATTGCATATACTTGTGGATTGTGTAGTAACAAGTATATTCAAGGTTCAACAAGCAAACTTGATGGTATTCCATAGAGTATGGAAGCAAAGCCAAACTGTGTATTGTTGTATTGGAAGATGATGGAAACGATCTAGTTTAAGCAAAAGACAACAATGCAAATGAAATCAATGAAATGGCTTATATATTGTGGAATATCATAGCATCATGTGAAAGCAAGCATACTTAGCAAAAGACAAATGAGACAAGAGTTGATGATATTGGATTGGTCTCTATAATGGCTTGTTTCCCATGAATAGAAGATTGAAATAAGTGTTGGAGTGTCAAGCCAAAATGATAGGATATAAGGAACCGTGAATTGGCTTGACCATATTGATGTTGATCCATGTATGTCTCTATGTGAGTCAAACCGAAGCTTGATTGGTCTCAACATTCATATCTACAAGATAATCAAGCAAGGATCAAAGTGTTGAAGAAATGGTTATTCAATGGATGCTTAATGTGATGTGACTTGAATATGCCTTGATAAGGTGAAGATAGCAAGGAAAGGGCTTCGAGGTACTAAGCGAAGGTGAAGGGCAAGCGGTGGCTTGGGACCGAGGTACCATGGCTAAGGTGAAGAAGAGAGTACTTGCATTTAGTCGAGGAACTAATCAAGCTATGAGGAGTCATATTGTGTTGAGGATCAAATCATTAGTGTGAGTGACTTGAAGCCATGGAGGTGAACTCATATTTGTGGAAATGGTTCAAGTCACATGCACAAGATATATTTGCTCTAAGAGATGAGACAAAGATGATAGAGGATGATGTACAGGTTGATGGAACCTTCAAGTGCAACGGATGGCAACCTAGACTCATGGAGGTTTAATTTCATTTATGTTTTGAATCTTGAGTTTAGGACATGCCGTACTATTAAGAGGGATCCTAGGACCTTTGGCTACATGTGAACTAAATGCTCAAACCTCCAGCTCAGCCAAAAAACATCACCTCACGCCAAAAACAGCCATCCGAGACACTTTTTACACTTTGTCGTTTAGCAGGCGCGGCAGTGCGCCGCTGTAAGTGAGGCAAGAGCGGCATACACGCGCGGCTGTCAGCAGGTTAGGTGCGGCAGTGCCGCACTTAATCGTACCGTTGGGTTCGTGGGGGTATAAATACCATTCCTACCCCTCCCACAACGGTCATCTGGCTCACTTCATCTCCTACCTCGCGACAAAGAAATTTAAAACGCACCCTCTTGCTCTCTCTCTCACTCCTCCATTGTTGCTCCTCCTTCCCCAAGCCAAGATTTCGATTCCACCATCAAATCTTGAGGAAAAAGGCAAAGAAACCGCTTGTGGAGGCCGGATCTACTACTTCCCCAACTTGAAAGAGCATTTGGTTCACGTTTGGCCGGTGTGCTAGGGTTCTTTCCTCTTGGAGCTTGCTCCTAGACGGCTAGGCGTCGCCCTTGAGCTTGCCTCTTCGTGTGGCAGCCTTGGGAGGTTTGTAACCTCACTCAAAATCAAGAAAATCACCCCTCATCTCAAGGGTTCACTCCCTTGACTTGAGAACGAGGGAAGGGACAGCTTGTGTGGCGAATCCCAATCCTTTTGTGGATACCTCAACAACGTGGACGTAACCCAGCCTTTGTGGCGACGGTGAACCACGGGAAAAATCCTTGTCTCACGCGTGCTATTTACATTCTTGCATATTATTCTTGTGAGCTAGGGTTTCATCCCGATCTACTTTGTTGAGGAGTTCCTGGCACATTCTATTGGATATATGTGATATATTTGTGTGCAGGAACTTGGGATATTCACTCGATCTAAGTTTCGTTGCTTAGATTTCAAACTGCAGTTTGTGTTTGTGTCCGCGAGCGAGGCAGGCGTGCCGTGGCGAGCGCAGTGCCGCGCCGCGCGACGAGCGCCGCGCGGGTTGCGGCGAGGCCGCGCCTTGCCTGGCCCGGCCGAGAGAAGTGTCTCTCCGTCTCTGTCTCTGTCTCGTTGGTCGGTTCACGCGGGCAAGTGCGCGCGACTTGACGCGGCAAAGTGCCGCCTATTGTGTACTGACGATCTGCGAAGTTTTGACAGGTCGATTTTAAGGTATAGGCCTATTCACCCCCCTCTAGGCCTCCTAGGCGACATCAAGGTCCTTACGTGGGTGTGTCGCCGTACCTTTGGGTGCGGGTTTTGGCATCAGGCGTGCTCGCGAGAGAGAGAGAGTCGAGTGGTGAAGACCGCCGCCGGAGACCTCACCGCCGGCGAAATCGCCGGCCAGCGCCGGCCGCCGTCCGTGGTCAGCGCGGACCGCGCAGCTGGGCCGGCTGTTGGCATTTTGGGTCGCTGGGCGAGAATCGCCCAATGGCCGTTTTCTTTTTATTTATTGTTTTGTCTTTTTTGGTTATGTTTGAATAGTCTTGAACTTTGTGATTTTTGTATAAATTTATATACTTGTTCAAAAAATCTGAAAATTTTTGTAGAACCTTCTTATGAGTATATCTACTTATGAAAAATTTGAAACTTAGGTTTTGAGTAGTTTTTGCATGATTTAAAAATACAATCTTTAATTGAAAAATGCATCTTCTATGATTTTTAGAAAATAAAATATTTATTCAAAAATCATAAAAATTTATTTGGTACTATTTTATGATGTGTTCTACTTGTATAAAAAAGTTTGGAGTCATTTTGACATGTTTAAATTATTTTCTTTTTTAATGCTCTATTTTTTTCATGTGGTTTATAATTTGTTTAGTGTCAAATAATTTAAGTTTTTGTATGACTTTTGGGTTGTTTTGTGAATCTTGGATCATATCACAATCAAGTGGTCCTTGAGAACTCCTTAGGCAATGGTGATGATATCTTGTAGAGTAGTTCAACAAGTTGGTTTTGTTGGGTTGCAACTTTATCGTGAAGGAAAGTTGTACTCAAGTGTTCATCATTTCATGCACCTGTAAGCATCATATTTAAATATATGGCATCATGTTGAGGCATATATTATTTCGTGTAGTAAACGAGATCGAGAGTGTCCAAATCCCGAGCAAGTTCCGGAAGAGGTTTATCATCCAAATGGAAGCGGGTTCGGATTTCTCTAGGTTTTCTCAAGAACTAGTTTATTCCGTCAACGAAGGCAAGCCCCGGTTCATTAAACCCTTTCCTTGATATTTTAAAAGCTTATATCACTTTTGTTTATGCTTTATTGCATTAAGTAATTAGGAGTTGAGTGATAACCTAATTGCTGCATTACCATCCTTGTTTATTTCAATACCATCCTTGATAACCTGTTTCATTTCGAAAATGTTTAGTGATGCTTAGCCCCGCTTAATTAGTTAAGCTTTTTCATCAAAATGTTTTATTTGAGGAGATGGTACCTTTTTCGGAAAAAGAAAGAGATGTAGTGATGAATTTGAGATCGGGCCGGGGCGTAGGTTGAAAGCCGGCGGGATACCTAGCCGTGCTTGTCCCGTGTTGGTCGTGTAAGGACCGTCCGTTGTTTGGATTGTTAAGTTCGGGACTTTTTGAACGCAAGTACGCCCGAGGCCTTCCGCAAAGGCACGGCGACCTGGTTGTCACCCCAGTCGGTCGACCCTAACTAGCCACATACTCCGGTAAGCCGGATCTCGGTGGAGCCAAATCGGGAATGGCAACCACGCACTGGGAGTGGAGAGATGGCGGGAGTAGCGTGTACCCACCCTACTGGTCAAACTGTCATTAGGACGGGGTAGGGAGGTGGAGTACTGTGCTCTCGGTGGCGCGTGCCTCGTTCCCGTTTTTGGACAAATCTGAAAGAAGGTTGATATATGCAAGCTTAAGTGCTACATATGTCGTGTGGTTAGGGATCCCCACTGGGTATAATCGGTTCATGAATCGCCGTTGCTTCTGGTTATGGAGACCCGTTCTTACGCCCATTCATCGTAGTAAATGATGGAATATGTTTTTGAGGAAAGAGAGTTGGAATAAGAAAAGTATGTTTGCTCTAGAATAGGATAACCTAGAGTATATGAGTTACTAATTTGAATTAAAAAAATATTGAAAGTAAGGATTCACTTATAGTAGCTTTTCTCGCAAAAAGAGTCTTGGATTCTTGCTAAAGCCTTACCTTGACTCCTAAGACCAGCATTCCTGAGTCTTCTTCCTTTTTTCTTGGTCGGGTAAGTCTTGTTGAGTACCCCCGTACTCGGGGTTCTTTGACCCTTGTTGCGGGAGCAGTCATGAGCAGGCTTGTTTTGGTCCTTGCTGCATGACGGTGTACCAGGAAGAAGATGACGAGTAGAGTTGCACCCTCGGGCAAGGTTGTCAGTGTATTATATGTATAATGTTACTCCAATAATATCAGGCTTGTAATAATGATATTTAACAAATGGTTTGTAAACTTATGGTTATGTAATCCTTCCGCCATTTACTCGATGTATTTTGAATAAAGTGTTGTAATACTGGAGTGACTTGTTAATGAGATCCTGTTCGGAAGATTAATAGCACTTTCTAGATTATTGGGAACTCGTGCATAACGATCAGAGGTCTTAATGACAATGATAAGTGCATGTGGGCCTCAGTAATTTAGGAGGTTCATTACACCTTTACATCACCCTCCTACCAAATACAGAATTTTAACAGAATTTTAAACTAAACGAAATCGAAGATAGAGGTTTTCATCCATCGGCTTCTCCTCCACAGATTGACAGCTTCTACTAGATCACCATGCTTGAAGACCTTCCTGCAGCTTCTGGATAGCATCCTCTAGCTTCCATCTCATCTTCTCCTTGATGATCTTCTTCCACTGTGTCAAAAACCCCATAATATTGTAAGCTATGACTTTTGGATTCTTTATCAGTTTGTTATTGAACACCCAATCGTTCCTAGCCTTCCATAGACCCCACATCACCGCAGCTAAGATATAAAGGATGGTATGATCCTTAATGTATCCTTCTCCCTCCCCAACCAAATCTTCTAAATGAACAAGGGAAGTTAGCCTGACATCCCACCTCAGGCTAACTCTAACCCAAACCCAAATTAGCTGACCAATGTTGCAGTTAAAGAAGAGGTGATTCCTCGTTTCGTGGTTTTCACAGTATTTGCAATCGTTAGATCCCTTCCCCTTCCTAATTTGCCTTTGTTCTCCTGTCAAAATTCTGTCGTGCCATAACATCCACAAGAAGATTTTGATTTTAAGTGGGAGATTAGTCTTCCAAAGCTCAACCATCCCTAGATCAATACTCCCTGTGTTCTTCATAAATTTGTAGAGAGATTTGGTTGTAAACTTTCCCGAGGGCTCTAAGGCCCATGACACTATATCCACCTCTTCAGTAAAAGATATCAGCTCAAGATCTTCCTGTAGCTCGTTCCACTCTGCCACCTCCTCGTTTCCTACTCTTCTTCTCAGATCTAAATTCCATTCGACCTCTCTGTACTTACTCACAGACCAATCCCGGTTTTACGCAAATCCTAAACAATTTGCGGAATCTCAACTTTAGTGGACAATTACCTATCCACACATCATGCCAAAATCTGATTTTCTTTCCATTTCCCACAATCCACCTTGTTCCTCTTTCATACCACTCTTTTGCCTTAACTAGCCCTTGCCAAAATTGGGAGGCACCTCTACATTTAGACTGGCAAACTTCGTGTCCTTCAAGTACTTCTTTCTAAGCACCTCTAAAAGCCAGGGTTGTTGTCATCACTATCAAGTTTGTATATCCATTTTGCCAAAAGAGCAGTATTCATACGTCCTGTATCTATGAAACCCAGGCCCCCAAATTCTTTAGGTGATGCAAGTGCTTCCCATCTTGTCATATGGTACTTTTTCTTATTTCCCACTCCTTCCCAAAAAAAGTTACTTCTTGATGTATCAATACGTTTCTGAGTCCCTTCATGCAACCAATAGAAAGCCATAGCATACATTGGAACACTAGATAAGCTTGAATTAATGAGAATGGCCATGCCCCCATGAGATAACTGAGAACACTGCCAGGTCTCCAACCTCTTTTCAATTTTAGAAGCAGGTATACTTAGCACCTCTTTAGAAAGCCTCCTATAACTGATGGGTAGACCCAGATATTTTAGGGGGAACTCCCCAACTTACGGTTGAAAGCATTTCCAATTTTCTCGGACCTTTCTCTGCTAATTCCCAAAGTAAAAGCTTCAGATTTATTATAGTTGATCCTCAAACCTGACACCTCTTCGAAGCAAAATAAAATGAATTTAAGATTGGCAATATTTTCTTCAGTGTCCTCTAAGAAAAGGACTGTATCATCAGCATATTGAAGATGTGCCGCCCCCTCCTTCCACCAAATGGGGCACCACACCATGTATCACACTATTTTGACTGGCTTTTTCTAACATTGCTGAGAGCTCATCAGCCACCAGATTGAACAACACAGGTGACAAGGGATCACCCTGTCTAAGTCCCTTGTAACTTCTAAAGAACTTACCCACCTCTCCATTTAGGTTGACAGCAACTTTACCTCCTGTAACCACTTTCATAATCCAGCTAATCCACCTCTTGCAAAAACTTTTCTTCTTGAGCACCTCTTCAAGGAAATTCCAACTTACTTTATCGTATGCCTTCTCAAAATCTAATTTGAGAATGATTCCTTTCTCGCTTTTTCCTTGACATCTCATGTAACACCTCATGAATGACTACCACCCCATCTAAAATGTACCTTCCAGGAATGAAGGCAGTCTGGTTTCTACTAATTACCTTTGCAGCCACTGGGTTCAGCCTATTAGTTAAAACCTTGGTGATAATCTTGTAAGCTACATTTAGAAGACAAATGGGCCTGAACTGTCTAACATTATTAGCTCCCTTAACCTTAGGGATAAGGGTGATAATGCCAAAGTTAAGTCTAAAAAGATCTAGACACCCAACCACCCCCCAATATCTTCAAGCATCTCCATAAAAGCATGTTTAAGTTTGTGCCAAAAAGTTTTGAAAAAAAAAAATTTGTGAGAACCCATCAGGACCTGGAGCAGCTCCACCTCTTAATTCAGAAATGACAGTGTCTACCTCTTTCTCAGAGAAAGGTTTAGTCAAACACTCATTATCTTCCAAACTGACCCTCTGATCTTCTGTCCAAATGTTATTGGAAAGTTTGAGTTTTGAGTCAGGTTCACTTCCAAATAATACTGTTTTTGATGTTGTTGGTCACATTCGAGCAAGACAAGAAACACCTTTTTTCAGAGCCCAAGCTGGCAATGTCTAGGCCGTGTTTTACTGTCCGGCACTTACCAACAAGATTGAACATAGTATTTTTTACCTGGTCTGTTCAGCAGGGTAAGATAGAAAAAAAAAATGCTCTCCACACTATTTCAGCTCCTTATCTTTCCTCACTTGGAAAAATCTCAGCTTTGGCGTGTATCAATCGTCAAATTAGAAGTGGAATAAGTGAGGAAGAATAAGGAGCAACATATGATACCCAATACAAACACATAAGAGAGTGAAAATTGGCATCTATATTTTAGAAGCTATTCGAGGAACCCAAGAAACGTGCCCCCAACAATTTTAGCCAATTGAAAAAACCCCAACAAATGAACGATACTATTGGTGATGCTCTAATATATGCCCTGGTAGGTTCCTCAGATGTAAAAGTATATGTTGGTTGCAATAAAGAACATCATAATATATTGTACATATAGTATCTTTATTTCAATTAATGTAATATCAGCTCGGCTTATCAGCCATGGTTTTTCTCAGCGGAATAGCCTCAAACTCTGTCCCAAGTACTATACCTCTAATTCACTGAACCCATATAAACTCTGTGCTAAGCACTAGTCCTCTGTACTTCTTCGTACAGGTCGAGTGTATAAACGGCGACATTGCTTGCTAAAAATGGTGATGACAGTCAGGTTGGAAAAAAATCTTCAAGCTGTCTGTATGCTCCGAAGTCCAAACTCAGTGAAATTTCTGCGAAGTTTTCACAAGCGCATCCGGTAAAAACTTGCTCAGCACCGTCTGCATCTTCTAGTCGAGTCGAACTGCATACGAAGCTACTACTGGTTCAGTAGATGCTACTTGTCGAGGTCGTTCTGCTGCCGTCGACATCGACACGTCGACGACTTGTCAACCTGACAAGCCACACTTGCATTCACTTGACACGGTCTAAATCCTCTGGGTCACAAGTAGCTAATTTTTTAGAGGACGACGCAAGCAAAGATGTCAAAGGAAAGAAACTATTCTGATTATGTATGTATATATCTATAAATAAAATCAAAGGCAATTAGGCAAGTACTATAAATTACGGCCAAGATCTTTTCGGCGTAACAGACTTTCACCTTTAGAATCATTCCATCCATCCTCGGCGACGACGAAGAAGGAAGGGGAGACGACGACTGCGTCCATGGAGCGCGTCTCGTCGGAGGACGCTGGGCAAGAGAGGGTCATGGCGGCAGCCAAGCAGATCGTGAAGAGCCTTGCTGTGTCCAAGAACGCCGCCGACGACATGATGCACTTCCTGTCCACCTTCGACCCGCGCCTGCACCCGCTCTCCTCTCCGGAGACAGGCGAGGAGGCGTCCGGCGGTGTTGATGAGGAAGAACTAGAAGAGGAGATCGCCGCCGCGGAGGAGGTCATCCTCCGGTGCAACTCCTCGTCGCCGTCGTCCGGCTCCGGCATGATCGCTGACTACCTCTACGCCGTTGACGACGCCATCGCCGCGTCCGGTCGCTCGGCCCGCGCCACCGCCGCCGTGCACGCCGCCATGCCGCGCCTGGAGGAGGAGGGCGCGGTCCCTGCTCTCTTCCTCGACCTCCCTGCGGCGGCTCTCGCTGTCGTCGGACGACGTCGGCGACGCGACGACGCCCGACGCGTCCCCGCGCCACGGCACGCTCTCCCCGACCGCCGCGGCTTCCGTGGGCGCCGTCGCGGCCCGCATGCTGCGCGCCGGGTACGGCCCGGAGCTCGCGCAGGTGTACGTGGCCGCTCGCCGCGACGCGCTCGCGGAGTCCGTGGCGCTGCTCGGCGTCGAGGCCGTCGCCATCGAGGAGGTGCTCCGGATGGAGTGGTCGGCGCTCGACCAGAGGATGCGGCGGTGGAGCCACGCCGTGAGGACCGTGGTCAGGACCTTCCTCGCGGACGAGCGCAGGCTCTGCGACGAGGTCTTCGCGTCGGACGAGGAACTCGGAAACGAGTGCTTCGCCGACGTCGCCAGGGGCTGCGTCCTGCAGCTGCTCGCCTTCGCGGACGCGGTCGCCGTGTCGCCGCGCGCCACCGAGAAGCTGTACCGCACGCTCGGCATGTACGAGGCGCTCACCGACGTGCAGCCAGAGCTTGAGGCGCTCTTCTCCGACGACGACGCGCGTGAGTTTTTCGCGGGCGAGGTGTCGAGCACCGTCCAGCAGCTGGGCTCCACCGTGCGCCACACCATCGAGGAGTTCAGCCACGCCATCCACGGCGAGGCGTCGCGGAGGCCCGTCCACGGCGGGGAGATCCACCCCATGACCCGCTACGTCCTCAACTACTGCGGCCTCCTCGCCGACTGCCGCGGCAGCCTGGACGCGGTCCTCGGCGACGCCGGCCTCGACGACGCAGGCACCGGAACCAACACCAACGACAGCGGCGCGGCCTCGACGCCGTCCGCGCGCTGCATCCGCGAGCTGCTCACGCTGCTGCTGCGCAACATCGACGACAAGTCCCGGCTGTACGACGACGCCGGGCTGCAGAACATCTTCCTGATGAACAACCTCTACTACGTGGTGCAGAAGGTGCGGGAGTCCGCGCCGCTGCGCGAGCTCGTCGGCGACGACTGGCTCCGGCGGCACCGCGGCCTGATCCGGCAGTACGAGACGGGCTACCTGCGGGCGTCCTGGACCGCCGTGCTGTCCCAGCTGAGGAGGGACGACGGCGCGGCGGCGAGGCCGCCGGCCGGGCACAGGGCGCCGTCGGGCCCGTCGGCGAAGAGCTTCAACGCGGCGTTCCAGGAGCTGTACCGGACGCAGACGGCGTGGAAGGTGGCGGACGTCCAGCTCCGTGAGGAGCTGCGCATCGCGGTGTCGGAGAGGCTCATCCCGGCGTACCGGGCGTTCCTCGGGCAGGGCAGCCGGCACCCGGCGAGGCACGTCAAGTGTAGCCTGGAGGACCTCGAGGATTACATGCTGGACTTCTTCGAAGGCGCGCAGAAGTTTGTCAGGTGGTGATCACCGGAGCAGAGGACCATCAATTCATCATCCACTGTATGTAGGCTGCAGCATTTGATTTCTCATCTTCATTCACGTCAGTCAAACCATAGAACACAGATGTACATATGCATAAAATTCAGGAGTAATATAGCCTATTTTGTCTTTCCTCTTTCGCTTGTGGTTGTTAATTTGTTATCGAATATCTCTACGACTTTTAAAAAAGAAAATCTTCAGGACCTGAACATGCTTCGCCTGGTTTGTCGATCAGGCCATGATCAACGAGCTGGCTCAACTAGTGGTTTGCTGGATTGGTCTGGCTAGCTAGGTTCGAATGCTACCAATACCATGGACCAAAAGCTGGGTGCTCTTACTCATGTTAGAATTAATGCAGAAGGTTCAGGTTCAGCTGCTTAGGACACTAGTAATGTATCTTTATCGACTATATTTAGCAAGGCAGGATTCAATAAAAAAAAAATACTCACTTATTTGTACTAAATATGTTTCAAATTATAGTTCTTTTGAACTTTTTTTGACCTCAAGTGTGACCATTTGTCTTATATTCAAAAATTTATACAAAATATCACTTATTTTGATGTGCCATATTATATTGACAAAAAAATTCTTCAAGAATGAATTAGATTTCACTAAGATTGCACAATTTTTTTTAATAAGACAGTGATCAAAATTGTGATAGAAAAGTTAAACGAACTATAGTTTGGAATGAAGAGAGTATTATAGAAGTTATAAGCAATATAAGGACATGGGTAAATCAGTATAGAGGAAAGAGAAATAATTATTTTATTACTTACTATAAAGTGATCTCTAAAGATATTGTCTAGTATCTTCTATTTATACCGGCCTAATGGTGTTTTGCGACTTACTTAGTACAGTACAAGTACTCCCTCTATATCACTATTTGAAAACGTTTAGGACAGCGACACGGTTTTCAAAGCACACTTTGACTTCTCTTTTCTATAAAAATAGTTATTGAAAAGTTATATAATTTTCAAGACAAATATATTTAATATAATTTTCACATTTTCAAACTAAAAAACTTAAAAAGTTATTCATGATTTATGTTCTCAATGTTTTACCCAAATTTTTTCAAAACGTCCTCTAATAGTGATACGGAGGGTGTTTTTATAAGGTGTATATTGATCATAAATTTTATTTTTGACAATAGGATATTAATATGGGCACTCTTGCTAGGAGACAAGGTGGATAGATAGAAAGAAGACATAGGGGGTATATCTAGAGAGCATGGGAGTAATGGGAGCGAGAAGTAAAAAGGAGTGTACCTGCGTTAGAAAGGTTAGTAACCTCAGGCGGATCGCTTTGATCCACGTCCACGGGAGATCGAGCAGCTTGCACTTGGGTGAGGGCAACGATGGATTACCGGTGGCTATCGTTGCTCCTGCCATGAGCGTGACAGTTTCACAGAGCACACACTAAGGTTTCAGACAAGGACAATAGCAATGGCAGAAGAACTGTAATCTGGCATTAAAGCTAACCACCTCTTCATCAGCTTTCAAATACAAAGACATGATGACGTGGCAAAGCAAAGCAACCACCCAAAACATATGGCAAACATGAAATGGCTGATTCCTTTTGAATTCACGGGATCAGAGAGCTTTGGAAACCCCTGTAGTTTTGGGCCGAGTTCAGGGCCGGCCCATTACAAAGCTAGGCCAAAGCCCATGTCCCCGCCTGCAGAGCAGCAGAAGCAAAGAAAGCTTCGCGTGGTGGGCGAGGAGCCCACATGTCATGTCACGGGAGTGTTAGGTCGAGCGGGGCCCGACCCGGGCCGGGGGAGCGCCCGCCGGGGGCATCGCGATCGCCGCCGAGTCACCACACACCAAAACCAGAGCCAGCCCACTTCCACTTCGAGGCCCTGGCGTTGGCTGTCTCGGTGTCATCCTCCTCTCGACCATCGTCTCCTCGTCACCTCTCGTGTCGCGTAGCAAAGCGAGCAGCGGACCTCCACCTCCAGGGAGCGCCCCCCGCCGCGGAGGCCAGCGAAGAGAAGATGCCCGGACTCACGGCGCCGTCCGACTACGCGGAGGAGCCGCCGCGTCATCCGGCCCTCAGGATCAACTCCAAGGTCAGCGCTACACTCCCCCTCTTCCCGCGATCCACCCCTTGGAGATTCGAGAGTGATTGAGTGGGTGCCTTGTGGTGTCGCCAATCGCGCCGATTCGTTCGCTACTCTGGCTTGGCCCGGCCGGGTCCAGGCACGTTGGATGCGTAGGGACTTCTACGCCGCCGGCGCGTTGGCCGATCAGGCCGCCGCCACTGTTCAGGCGTGCACGTGCTGTTGCTGTGCAGTGATTAGCGAAGCTTGGTGAGCAGTGAGCAGGGGTTTCTAGTCTCTGTCGTGTGAAAATAGGCCCCAGTTTGTATGCCTTTCCGGCCGCAGCCCCAAGGCACTTGGATGTTGTAATTCTCTGGACGCTGCCAGAATGATGCAGTGTATCGGTTTCCGAGTGTCTGATTATCAAGAGCTTTGCCTGAATGAGTTTTTATTGTAGTAGGAGTTACTCCTGAGCTCTCCAGTAAGATGCAGAAATGGGAGTAATCTGTGATTATCATGCTGTTTGCAGGAGCCATTCAATGCTGAGCCTCACCGATCAGCGCCGGTGGATTTCTTCTACAAGAGGAATCATGGACCCATCCCTAAAGTCGAGGACCTCTCAAGGTTTCTTAGCACAAACTGTCAATTTCCATTTATTACTGTTACTGTGATCTGTTACAGTTTACCAAACACTGACACTTATATGAATGGATTGACAGATACACGGTTTCCATTTCTGGTCTCGTCAACAAGTCTATTCAGCTATCAATGGGTGACATTTGGTAATGTTTAATGTTTTTTATTTTATTCTGGTGTCTAATAATAATGTGGTATGAATGATCTTTGCTCACAAAACTTTGCATTCAGGGCTCTTCCAAAGTACAATGTCACGGCAACTTTACAGGTTTCATATCACATTTGTGATTGCCCAACTAATCATTTTGTGACGCCTATATGTTAGTGTGGCTAATAACCTAAGCGTATAACAATATGATCCTGACATTTACAGTGTGCGGGAAACAGGAGGACTGCGATGAGTAACGCATTTAAAAGTGAGAGGTGTTGGGTGGGACATATCTGCTCTTGGAACTGGTGTTTACTAGTTCAGAACTGCCTTTCGTTTCGAGGTTGTAGAAATGGAACCCATCAGTGGTATGCTTGTGTAAATGCTCAAGGGTAGTAGCACCTGTGATTATGTGAAATCTTATGAGTTCTAGACTAGAAATAAGCCCTTACTGATTACTCTAGTATCAAACTAGCATTTGGGTGAACCTCATGAACTCTCATATGAACTAATTAATAACACATGGGCTAGGTATAATGATCATATGAAATACTGAAAAATTCTGTCTTCTGATTGCCCTCATAAAATTTGCTTCTAGATACTAGGACTTTGCATTTGCTTGTTGACTAAAATGATTCCTAATAGTAGTATATCTATTGACAATTGATGTTTTGTATGATTTCCAGCAACTTGGGAGGTGCCAAACTATCTGATGTCCTTGAACTAGTTGGAATACCAAAACTCAGTGCAGTCACATCTCTAGGAGGCAAGCACGTTGAGTTTGTTAGCGTTGACAAGTGTAAAAGTGAGTACGTTGATCCTTATTGACTGGCAGACACTTTTATGGCAAGGCCTCCCTGCTAATGTCATATTGTTTGTGTGTCAGGAGGAAAAAGATGGCCCTTATAAGGCATCTATTCCATTAAAGCAGGCAACAGATCCTGATGCTGATGTATTACTTGCATATGAAATGAATGGAGAGGTGGACCTAACATTGAACTTTCTTTGCATAATTGGAATTCAATTTTACATAATCTTGATATGATGTTTTAAGTTATTCTTCAAAAAAATAGTTTTTTTTTTTTTATTAATGCCTTTGTGCCATTCCGCTACTTGTTTGCCCTTTCAGTTTTCATTTAATCTGGATGTGTTTTTTAATTTTCTTTTTTATTAAATTACCATGTGTAGGTACTCAATTGTGACCATGGATACCCACTCCGTGTTGTTGTACCTGGCGTTATTGGTGCACGCTCTGTAAAATGGTTGGACAGTATCAACATAAAAGAGGAGGAATGCCAGGTTTTCTGAAATTATGAGTGCAATGCCTTGTCTTTATTTTCTATGTTCAAAACTGACTGCTATTCTCAACCAGGGCTTTTTTGTGCAAAAAGATTACAAAATGTTTCCACCAACCGTGGACTGGGACAATATTAATTGGTCAACTAGAAGGCCACAGATGGATTTCCCTGTGCAGGTATGCTGCATCATTGATTCTTCATTGCTCATATGTGCTGCTAGTCTCAAGAACTTATGTTCACTTACTTTGATCATGTAGTCCGCTATCTGTACACTGGAAGATGTAGATGTTATCAAGGAAGGAAAGGTCAGTATGTTTCCATAACAATGCATACTCTGAGACTGAATCCTGTGAAGTACCATGGGCAAATTTCAAATAAATCTTCTTCACACACTATCCTTGTTTGCTGCAGGCTAGGATTGCTGGATATGCACTTTCAGGTGGTGGCCGTGGCATCGAGAGAGTGGATATATCTGTTGATGGGGGTAAAACATGGATTGAGGCTCGTAGATATCAGAAAGACAATGTGGAATATGTATCAGATGGACCTCAAAGTGATAAGTGGGCTTGGGTTCTCTTTGAGGCTACATTAGACATACCAGCAAATGCTGAGATCGTTGCTAAGGCGGTAAGTGAAATCCATCTCAACCCACTGTTTCACCCAACTTAAAACAGTTAATGAGAAATGCACCTTGTGAACTACAGGTGGACTCTGCTGCAAATGTTCAGCCGGAAAAGGTAGAAGACATATGGAATCTGAGAGGAATCCTCAACACATCTTGGCATCGGATCAAAATACAGAACTCTTCAGCCGTAGGGAAGATCTAAGCTGTGAAATTAAGTACGCAGCTGACCACTTGGAGCAAGCATGGTGGTGATCGATGAGAGTCTCACAATTGTTCCAAATTGAATAATAATGTCGTTTCAACTTTCTGTGTTTCTGGCTGTAAGTGTTGGGGCTGTGTCCTTTGGGATTGGAACTCACTTGATTTCTATGTAATGTCAGCTGCTGCTGTTTTTTTTTTTGTCACTGGATAATTGCTGTTAATTGGTTGTTCAGGTGATCAGGTTTGATATCAAGAAATTAAAATTGCATTCTGAACAGTCCTTTGGGCGAATGGCAACTCTGGGAAGAGAGGTGCACTTCATATCGCAGCTAAGAAATACTGATAAAAAGATAAAAAAGATGTGAACAAATATCTCATTCCTCCTAGCCATGGAAATGGAAGGATCGATTTCAGTACACAATGATACAGTTAGCGGTAACATGCTTCCTATTTTAGCACAAAAGGAATGCAGCTGCCGTGGGACGTGGGTATCAATGATCAGTGATCTAGATCGAAGCAAAACAACAAAGCATTGATATGCCAAATGACTGACAAGCAACGGATTAGCTATGCTACTGACGTTTAATGTCGCCACATTCTAACGTCTGAGTGCTTCCAGCAGTCCAGCTGCCTCCTCATCTTCACCGGCATCGTGACCGGTGTTACTGCCCTGCAAAAGTAATGGCTCATCGTGACCAGTGTTACTGCCCTGCAAAAGTAATGGAAGAAAAAACATCTGGAAATTAGAAACAAGGCTACTACAACTATTACAAAAGAGGAACTACATAAGCAGGAGATGGTGTGCAGCAAACACATATACTTACATCGGTTGCCACTTGGTCCGGGACTGGGAAAAAGTCCTTGAGCATTTTGTCCAAAGAATCCTTAGCTAATGGAGACTTCTTCACTTCTTTCTGTCCTGATGATGATTCTACAGAATCCTTAACAGGCGCGGCACCGTTTTGACACTACAGCGATAACAGCAGTTTAGCCTGATCAGATATCTCATCCTAGTTCAGGTAAACAATTGAAATGGTGATCAGGTCTGATATCCAACATCTAGCTTCATATCTTCATTGCCGTTCACTAGTTCATGTAAACAATCGAAATGGGTGATAACCAACATCTAGCTTCAAGTTCAGCAAGATTAAAATCCCCTACGGGTTAGTTTGGATTCAACCATTCCCCTTCGGAATTGGAGGGTATTGAGGGGGTAATTGAACTAAATTAAAACCCAGTCCCCTCTAATGCCCAAGGGGACTGAATGATCCAAGGAAGCCCTAAAGAGTATCACACCTCTGCATTAGCAGCACCTGGATGCTCTGAGGTGTCTTCATTTTGGTTTAATTGACATTCTGCAGCGCCGGAATGCCGCGCCGATTCCTACAGAGCAGCTCAGTCGGATCAGAGGCGTGAAAAGGATCAGAAAACAATGGAGACAGACAATGACGAGAACACGTCGTTTGAGCTGAGGATCAAATCGCCGTGTCATGTCAGCACCTCACCCTCACCTGATCCTTGGCGGCATCCTGCTGCCACTCCGGCTGGAACTTCTGCAGCAGCAAGGTGAGCAGCTTCTGCAGCTCGGAGGGCACCTCCTCGGGGAAGAGCTTGGGGATGTCGTCCTTGGCGACGTTCTCGTTGACGCACCGTCTGATTAGTATCCTCAGGCACACCAGCAGCTGCAGCAGGGGAGGGATATGCCGAAGCAGCTGAGCTGGGGACTGAACAAATAGTGGTGAGGGGCAGAGGGGTACAGACGGGGTCGAGCTCGGCGTCGGAGGCGAGCTGGAGGGCGTCGCGGGCGACGGTGCGGTCGGCGGCGTCGAGGCCCGTGCGGCGCGTGCGCCACAGCGCCTGCAGGAGGTACTCGACCGACTCCTTGGACCCCGCACGCGCCAGCAGTGGGAGGTGGACGTGCCCCCATAGCGCCGCCGACGCGCCGCGCTCCCGCTCCATCTCCGTCCGGGTTTCTGTTCTGCCCTGCCGCCGCCGCGGACGACGGGGACGCGCGGTGGACCGAAAGCTGGAAGGATGATAGCTCGATTTTGGTACTGATGGGCCCGAAGAAACAGCCCAAAAAGAAATTACCTTGGCCCTGTTTAGATCCCAAAAATCCTCCCAAATTCCACTACGCAAAAAGAAGACTCGCCGTCACATCCGTCCGGTCGAACACGTATGAAAGACGAAATATAGGTAAAAATTAAAATAATTACACAGTTTAGATGTACATCATGGTACGATTCTTTTGAGCCTAGTAACGCCATAGTAGGATAATATTTACCACTAACAAACGAAACGTGCTTCAAAGCAATACGCGACATGACATACATATCCCATCCATCCAAAATTTTGCACCAACTTTGGTGATCTAAACACACCCCTTAATCCAGATTTCTGAAAAGGAATGAGGTGAACCATTAATACCGCTACTCCCTCCGTCTCAAAAAAGAATATAAATCTCGCTTCCCGAGGAGTCAAACAATTTCAAATTTGGCTAAATTTATACAAAATAATAGTAATATTTGTGTTATAATATAAGTATCTCTAGATTATTCATGTAATATATTTCTACACTACATCTAATCGGAGATACAAACGTTAGTAATTTTTGTATAAATTTGGTCAAAATTAAAATCGCTTGATTTCTCGAGAAACAAAATTTACATTCGACGGAGGGAGTAGCTCTGTCCTCAAATAAAAAAGTTTGTTCTAAGTTAAATTGTATAAAATTTTACTAGAATTATAGAGAAGATTATTAACATATATCACATAAAAATGTAATGTAGAAAAGTACAATCATACAACAATTTGACAGGTGGATGCAATTAGTCTAACAACATGTTAATAGATTAAATAAATACATTAACTTGAAAAGGTGGTGCATATAAAGGTCAAACATTGGTTACATCTTATCTTATACTCCTATAAAGATAAACCCCACTAGTGAATTCTCTTGACATGCAAACTAACCGCATCAACAATCCACTCAATAACCCACTAGAAGTTGCAATTATAACCATTATAATATTTTTTCATCCACTAACATAAATTTAGTTATCCATTGTATGTGTCAAACCATTCACCAAAATTAATCTGAAATAATTTAATTCATATAATTATAAAATAATAGTATAATTTCTTTTTAAAATTAACTAGAATCCCTGCAACAACACGCGGGTATTCACCTAGTTGCTAATATGGCAGAATATGGTACACTCACCTGTTAGGCGCTAGGAGTATATTAATGGATGATCCAACTGTATGAACATCCTAAAGCAAACCTAAACAATACTAGATTGTTGATGGTCACATTTACACTAGAAATTTTGAACCTTCTATTTTGGACATAAAGATATAATATTTCAATCTGGCCTACTTACTAACAAAATTGAGTAGCAATATTCGTTCACAAGATAAACCACGGCCATAATTTTATCAATACCCTGTGCTATTACTAAGTATCCAAGAACTAACTATTTGCGCTGTGCGCTCCCTTCTCCTAGAAGCTCCCCACCGCCGCCCTCTCGGCCCCCTCCCTCCCGGCCCGGTGAGCTTGTCTCGCCGCAACGGAATGAAGAGGCCCCCTGGTTTAGGTTGTACCCCTAGGTATAGGTAGCTTTCCTTTCTTGCTCATGGTAGTATCGGCCGTTATGGTGTCCGCCCCGAGGTTCGCCGCCGCCGCCGCCGCCGCCGTCACCGTCCCTAGGATTCTTCTTGGTTTGCTGTTGTCGACGTCGCCGGCTCCTCCGTGGTACACTTAAAATAAGCTATCGCCCCTCCATCCCCACCGGATCTTGCCCCTTTCCATCCATTCCTCAAGAGATCCACATCCCGATCAACCACCGCCGCCCACCGATTCGCCATCGCCACCGCTCATCCTCACCACCAAGCAACCTCGTACATCAAATCCGCTGGAAGCCTCAAAGAATCCTCCATCGGAAGCTCCCGAAGAAGTCGCCTCCACCGGGAATCGAGAACCCAGATATCGCCGGGCGACGAAACCCCAAACCGTCACGTCGCTAGGTGTGAGCTTCCTCACCGCCTCGGTCGCCCCGCTTCAAACCGCTGCATCGCACGGTCCCTCCACCCTCTTTGCTCGCCATCGGCGTTATCCCGCCACCGCCCGGTGTGCTCTTCACCGCGCCTAGGTGGATCTTCGTTGTCACAGTCCAAGTACCTTCGTGTAATACGACCTTCTTTGAAGGTTCCTTTTGTAATATGGTTGTTTAATACTCCTTCGTTATTTTTTGACTCATATAAATTGTGTTTGACCTCTCGCCTTATTCAACTTTTTTAATAAATATTACCACTTTTATTATGACTTATTACATCACTAAAGATATTGTAATGACGTTTTTTTTTGTTTTAGAATTTACATAAAAAATTTGAATAAGACGAAAAGCCAAAACACGCTTTATATGAGTCAAAGAATTGCAAGTATTGTGGAACGGAGGGATAAATTATGTTTTTGTCAAAAAAAAAAAATATTGATCACTTTTTTAGTAAAAACACAAACTTGTATGATCATGCGAGGTAAATGTTTTTGGAAACATGTAAAAAACATACTTTATTTTGTTTGGTGAGGATATTCAACGGATGGACAGATCAAGTCCAATAACATATGCATCCTGATCATTTTTTAGTACTAGTACTAGGACCGACCGTGTGAAGATCCCCCGGCCCGAAACAACTTGGACCTCCAAATCAGGCCGGTGTGTTTAGAGCTCAAAAAATTTGGGTCCGAAAAATCGGGTCAAATTTTTGGTCTGAAAACATCGTTCGAACTGAAAAAACACTGTAGCACATTTCATTTGTTTGTGGTAAATATTATGCTGGCTGATGGCGTAACTAGACTCAAAAGAATCGCCTCGCAATGTAAATCTAAACTGTGCAATTAGTTTTTACTTTTTTTGTTTATTACCTAAATTTTATACTTGGGGTGACGTTCTTTAGGTGCATTGAATGTTTCGATGTGATGGGATGTGATTTTAATGCAGAAATTTTAGAGAAATTGGGCTCTAAACACACCCAGAGCGGCTTGCAGAGGTACAGGGTCTGGCCTCGCTCCCCTGCTCACTCATGTACTACAGGTCTGGTCTGGCTGCCGGGACGGGTGGGCCGGGGACTCGGACCACGCCAATCTCTCCTTGTCGTCGGCCTTGGGATCGGAGGGGGATTCGTTTGCATCGCCGCGCATGGCGACACGTGGCAGGAGTCGGCGTCTTCCTTTTTCTTCTTTTTTTCTTTTGCCGCAGCAGCTCGCCATGAACAGGCAGCCGGTCTCTTCATTTTCGTCGTAGTACACATGCAATGGTTCTTGGTGCACCTTGTTTATAGGAGCAGCAACGACCATGACTTTGAATTTTTATGCTTGTTGCATTCAATTTCTGAATCCATAAGAGTGTTAGCAGGTAGAAAAATTTCTTTTCATGTCGACGCCGGGCGGCCATATGAAAAAAGAAAATCAAATGAGAGTACTACACTACCTGAGAAAAATACTTTTTTCCTGAGAAATAGAAATGGGGAACGCCTTGTCAGAAAGAGACAAATAGAAATGGGGAACGCCTTGTCAGAAGAAGAAAATGTGTTTTCCTTCAAGAGAAAAGGGGAAAAAAAAGAAAATAGGAGTCATAAGAGCTAGTACACCCTGAAACATTGAGGACTGTTTATGCATGCATGGAGGCTGGAGCCCTGCAGGAGCATGCATGGTCCTGTCTCACCTTACATGCGTGTGTTTGGATCATCTGAATTTGGTTCGAAATTTTAAAAATTCGGTCACATCGAATCATTAAATGTACCAAAATAATCATTAAATGTACCTCTTCAGCGGCGCCGGTGGGGAGAAGGATGAATCCCCACCCGCGACGTGTTTCGCTCCTCTGGCGGCAGGGAGGAGGGAAAGTTCTCCTCCTCTGTCCTTGACAGGATCCCCAACCAGCCGCAGGTACTCCGCCCCTCCAATCCAAATCCTCAAACCCTAGGAGGACGTTGTTTCCTTTCCTACCAAAAATCTAGGCACTCACGGTGGTTTTTTGCTAGCTTCAGCGGGCCGTTGTGGATCCGAGAGATACGCACAGGCATGACAAGTTACTGCACCTCCTGGAGCGGCTCACGATGAACAAGGTATATTTCAATGCTCAAGTCTCTTGTCATGGAAATATTAGTTAATTCAAGTCCGAGAGGCTCTAGTTTGATTTCTAAAAGTTATGGCGTGTTTCAAGTTCTGAGCTAGCCTATTTTTTACTATTAGACAGACATTACACTAGCAGCAAAACATTGTTTGGGTCATTTGAGTCACAATTCAGAACAAGTAGCTATTTCCTAATAAGTATGGTTCACCCTTGTGATATTGTACATGCTGCTGGATGCATAAAAACAACCATATATACTTGAGATGGATATTGTTCACATTCCTTGTGTGTCTACCTTTCTAGTTTCACAAGCTTGTAGAGAAAGAAAATATTGAAATTATGTCTACATTTATCAATGTGTTACAGTTCTACGGCTAGAGTAAAACAGTTATCCTTTTCGCATGGTTCAGCTATATTTCAGGGAAGTTAACGAGGTGTTTCACTCTTAGGAAGTTAGCAAAAGTATTCATGACATGTTGTTGATATTTTGTTCAAAACCCGTTATTATAATCTGGTTACCAGGATTGATGACAGCTTTGTTTGCTTATATTCCAATTGACCAAGCACATGTATTGTTTCTTACATGCTTTCTGTTGAACAACAAGTCTTTTGGTTTAGCTTTGCATCTTTTACTTAGAATTCAGTGGCAAACTATCTTTTTGTCTCTGGATATATGTAGTCTTTTAGTCTTACAACTTGCTAAGATCATACTTTAGAACTTATCAGAACCATGCACTTCGTAAATACTTGCTATGCTTGATTTAGATTACTTCCAATTGTAGTTTGGTATGTAGAATACCTTTTTTGAAATATGAGTAGTTTGTAATCTATTATTGCTACAAATTTTAAACTAGCATTGCATTAGTGTAGCAGCATTAAATGGACCATTTGAGTTAGTTGGAGCAGAGAGTGTTGAGACAACTAAGTAACCAGTAGATGGAACATTGATCGTTGAACTTAGGTGAAAGCTAATTAGCAAATGATTATAATTAGGATCAGAAAATACTTTAGAGGACCCTCATATGGTACAACAGAATAAGATTTATATATCGCCAGAACAATTGGAACAATTATTGGTTGAACATGATAAAAATTTGTCCGACCTGGCGAAGAGGATCGATGAGGTGCATATATGTGTGTTAAAAAAATTCATTATGGCTTTGTTGATATGACTTTTCTTAATGTTTTAATGGTTTGATTTTTTTGTGCTGGTAGTGCCATGACAAAATTAAAGATGTTGAGACTGAAACAAAATTGTTGAGCCAGAAGTATGACTTCTTCAAGGAAAACAATGAGTAAGAACTTTAACCATTCATTTATATGACATAGTTGAGCGTGAGACAGTACGTAGATATACATGAGATAGTGTCTTACATTGAGTGTTTCATTGCTATATCACAAGAATTTAGAACATCCAGTATGTTGTGGTCAAGTATATTGCTGGTGTTACGAATAGAGAATGACACAACTGACTTGATGCTATTGAGGCCCAAAGGGGGAGAATATATAGAGTACAAGTGAGACTTAGTAAAACCCTAAACTAGCCCTTTGACTATATTATACCTTAACACCCCTCTCAAATGCAACGTGAATGCAACGTTGCATTTGCAGAGTTGGCACTACAAACTAGACTTGAAAAAAAAGATGAATTACATACAAAATCCAAAATACAAGATGTCATCGAAGCGTGCAAATCTTGAATATTGTCAATGTAGAACTGATCTTCTCCACAACAGGGTATTGCCTTCACAATGCGTACTTCGGCAAATACCTCAAGTCTTCACAATCCAGTACATGAACTCTTCAAATATGAACCTTGCTTTGGAGACTTTGAACTCAACGAGAATATAGATGTGTCAAACAAGCCAAATGGAGAATAGAGAGATCACTGCTGCAAAATGGCAAGCAGTAGGATATAATGATGATGACGACAAATAAGAAGACCATTGATCATGACATGGAGCAAAATGACTCAAAAGGGACCAAGAGGGCATTGTCGCATCAATGACGATGTTGATTAGCTAAATCAACGGGACTTAGCTAACCATGAAACAAAACAAAAAAAATGCCTGATCTAACAAAATTTGTGGACATGCACGGCTTTGACAAACTGATGTGAGCAATTGGACTTGGATTGACACTAGTGCAGATGCAGCAAAGACAAAAGACACAAGTTGATGTCATACGCTTTGCGGCCGTCTGCCCTGAAGATGCCGAAGTGGCGCTCGAACTCGGGGCGTCGTACAGGTCAAACAGGAACACCTCCACGTGCACGCCGGGCCGCTTGGGTGTGCCAACGCCGCGCACCGCCCTCTCCACGATCTTGGCGTTGTACGACGCGGCGTTCTACGGGGTCACGGCCTGGTGCCCGCGGTGGAGACCTTCACCCTGCCGGCGAGGCCCAGCGCGGCGTGCAGGTTCCGCATGGCCGGCACTAGGTGCGGAGCGTAGAACTGGTTGTTGTACAACACCTCGTTGTAGACGGCGAGGTACCGGACGCGCTCGGCGAGGGCGTGCGCCAGCACCGCGGACCGTAGCCACTGCGCCGTGCCATCAGGCTTGACGCTGCGAGGAAGGTGAGGTTCTCGTTGGGCATCCCCACCATGAGCCCGCCGCGGCGAAGGGCCGGGAGCACGGCCGGGTCTGGGAGGAAGAGCCGCACCTTAGTGATCCCGTTCTGCTTGAGCAGCACCGCGGCCGCCGACGGCGGTGGGAGGTTGCTGCCGACGCGGACGTGACAGATGCCGATCTTGTCCGCGTCACCGGCCACCGCCGCGGCGGCCATAGCAGGCGGCCATTGGCGCGTGGATCGGGGCCGGGGGCGGCATCTTTGCCAGGACAAGGGGAGGGAGGGAGCTGGGATGGGACAGCGACGTTGGGGTGGGACGAGCGCGGCGGCGTTTTCAGCGCCGGAGCGGAGCGAGCCGAACAGAAAGAATGAAGTTTTTTTTAAAAAATGACTTTTTCACAAAGAAACAACTTTGATTAAGTTTTTGTGAGAAGCAACTCCTCGTTAAAAGAAAATACCATTATACCGTTTAGTATTAATTCAGTTCCGATGCCACACGCGGGGTTCCTCGCTATCTGGTTTACTAACTTTTTAGCCATTAGATCGAGGTCAAATGGAGAGCTCATATTAATCCCGTGGTAAAACTCTCTGGATTTTTTTTGGTTAACTCGCGGCGCCAGTAGCGCTCATGTGTACTTTAAAGCGACCGCGGGAGCCGTCGCCGGCGGCCTTGGCCCGGGAGCTCGTGTAATAGGTGTCACGGCTGTTTCCCATGGTGTGGGCGTCAGGAGGCGCGGCGGCGGCGATGGCGATGGCGGTCGCTCTGGTGTCGGCCACGTTGCTACGGACGGCGAGCGCGTCCCCGGCGGAAGGAATCCAGCCGCTGTCCAAGATCGCCGTCCACAAGGCCACCGTCGAAATGCAGCAGTCGGCATACCTGCGGGCGGCGTCGTCGCTGCTCGGCAAGCAGGTGCATACCCGGCCGTACCCTATGTACACCACGCCCGGCAGGCGGCGGCGCTCAGATTAGCGCTGGCATTGCCACACGGCACACCCAAACACTGCACACATGCTTTTCCGTGTTCTCAAACTCTTTTGAATCGCATGCGATTGCGTGCATGAACACCGTGTACTTTCGTTCGCGTCAGACATGCTTGACAGGGAGAAGGCAGTGAATGGGTGACTCCTCCAACGCCTGGTACGCCGGCGAAGGGTCCTTCGAGGAGCCCGAGGGCCGCGAGAACCTGCAGAAGCTCTGGCAGAAGTACCGCGTCGACATCGCCTTCTTTGGCCATGTCCATAACTACGAGAGACCTGCCCAATGTACCAGAGCCAGTGCGTGACCAGCGAGAAGAGGCACTACTCCGGGACGTTGAACGGGACCATCTTCGTGGTGGCCGGCGGCGGCGGCTGCCACCTGTCGGACTACACGACGGCGATCCCCAAGTGGAGCATCCACCGCGACCGTGACTTCGGCTTCACCAAGCTCACGGCGTTCAACCACTCGTCGCTGCTGTTCGAGTACAAGGTGCTT
>JADLZK010009016.1:0-75180 GCA_015847255.1 Hyparrhenia diplandra | reverse complement strand
ATTCAGACTACAATAACATAGCATCTTCACCATCACAGAGTTTCAGACCTCCTTCAAACAGACCCTGACCCAGAAACATCTCCAAGAACTGGAGCGACACTGAATCTGACGCCTCAATTATTCAGACACTGACAACGGAGAATCCATACTGAGATAATGGTAGCGAGAAGTACCAAGCAGCAGTGGTTTGGGTACACTATGTTACAGCAAAGGCATATGGGGAGCCACATCATCACACAAGACCCCTGTAGCCCAAGCACTGTGGAATTTCAGGGACAGGGGGTGGGTAGGTAGGTAGATGATGTGGAGGTTGCACCCCAATGCAGAACAGCCAAGAATGATTTGCCTACAGACAACCAGCCATCAGGGAGAAGGCCGTTTGTCTGAGTAGCCATCCCCTCCTCCTCGGTTCACGCCTTGAGGAGCTCGCAGCAGCCATCGCTGGCTGCCCACTTGAAGGGAGGAGATGCCGGAGCCAGTGGAGCCGCCGTGGTCGCCGTCCATGATGGGTGGCAGCGCGGTGAAGAAGGGCGGCGCCCGGAGTTGCTGCTCCAAGCCACCATAGATGCTTGACACATCGGAACCGGACAAGCTGGAGACACTACCCTGGGAGTGGCAGCACGGATTGCTAACATTGCTGAGCCCTGGTGGCCGTGGAGGCTCGGAGCTTGGGGGCATGGTGAGGCGTGATGGAGCCGATGTTGTCGTCTTGTTGACCCCGTTCGCAGCAACGTCCGTACCGTGCCCTTCTTTCTTTGTGTTGAGGAAGCGCCCACCGGAGCCTCTTACCCGACGCATCGCGTGGAGGTGGCGCGACTCATGGAGATAAGGCTGCAGCATGAACAGCATAGCGATCACTGATCACTGGTCAAAATGGTGACAGTAAAGTATGTGAGCATCGCAAATGCTGCTTGAGATGGCAGCTGCCAACCGCCATGGACGTAGGGAAAGTTGAGGGGTGGGTCATCCAGCTACAACAAGAGTCTTCTCACCTTTCTGCCTTTGGCGAGCCTGTTCTCGCTCTCTGCCTTAGCGAGCACGGCGACGACGGAGGATGCCTTCGTACTGCTTCGGGTTCACATAGATGGGTGCATCAGCTGGCGCATTTAGTGGCAACAGCATTCTCCCACCAGACTACATTACACGCAAAAAAACAAGGCCATTAGAGATCTGACATTATCATTAGAAATTTTAGCGATGCTGTCAGTATCATGCTTCATAATCTGTACTTGCTCTTTTACTCAATGAAGCTATAATAATATAAGGTATGAGGCAATTTCTTGAATTCCTTGAATTAGTCAAATCTTTTTGCCAATTCAGGTTAATGCTTAAGGCTGAGAGCACTGAACAAGAGCATATTAATTAGGTGAACTTTGTCTTTACATGTTTGGTCAGTAGAACACATCAAGTTATTGCAAATTCAGTAGTTACTCTAGCAAAAATAAATGTGATCTAAGCAATTTGATGCGAGAAAGTTTTGGTGCAAAAGCTTGCTAGGAACTACAAAATTCACGCAAATACTTATAGTGCAACCAAATAGAACATTGTTTTCTTGAAATAGATAAAACCGTACCATAGATCTCATTCCATAAGTCGTAAGCATGCCATAGCACTGGTCAGCACAAGAATAATTGGAAGGGGCCAGCTGCAAAGAAATGTGGTCAGTTTTTTTTTTGGTGCAAATAATTCGTTTGACAAATCAAAATTGAAGAAATTCCAAGAATGATTTGGACTGTAACAATTTCAGAATAGAAACTTAGAAAGTATAAGAGGATAGACATATATTACCACGGATTGACCAAGACCGATCTCTAAACGCCATTGTATTCTGGGAATGGTGACTGCAGAGCAATAGTGGTAGAATTCTTTGGGGTTTTCTCTCCTTTACCATTCGACTCCAAATTCCCTGACATCACAGTATCAAGAAAGTAGGAAACAATTAGAAGTCTTCCATTTTCAAAAATACTAGACAGTAGAGATTCTTCATGAGCTCTTGGAAATCCAACCCACAACAAAATTGAAATATTATCAACTCCCATCATAGATAGCCTGAGTTACATTTTGAAGACTTCAAAGAGTATCTCCAAGTTCTGAAAAGCTGCAGACATACCATTTTCTTTTGACTACTATTTTTTAAGTATGGTGGCTAGTCACCCAACCTTAAAAGTTTGGCATTCATGCAGTGTACTTTCCCCAATCGCTAAAAGATGACATATATCCCAAATGACGTAGATCAAGAAATCATAGCTGATTTAGAACCAGGCTGTGTTATAGAGTATTCGACAAAAAAGACAAAAAAAGTTATGCCTTAATAAAATACTAAACACATCCTAGTCACTAGTTTTAGTTTAAAGGAGCTAGTAGGTGGCAAGCTAGAAATTATATAATGAATGAATGAACTCCTATGGTTGGAAAGACATGTATTTTACTTATGGAATCTGAGGGGGCTATTGAATTACATCACGACCTACCCTGCTAGTCTACCAGTAGTGCTAGTCTATTATATAATACTAAGTAATGCACACGGAAATAGCCGTTCCATGGTGGCATGGTGGATAGTTGTTGACCCTATTAACGATCAAGTATGTGCTATATGTCCCATAATATCACTTCCTGTTTATGCATATGTTTTCCTAGACATGCTTTTATGTTTCATGAAAATAGGCCATCCTAATGATTGTGTCATGCAGCATAGTCCACAAACACAAGAGGCAGGATGCCAGCATATTCCACCCACAGATAGACTTAATCCAATGTGATTATCTGCATCAAAGAAAAACTTATTGTCGATGCGAAGCACGAGATATCCAATCGCTAATTATTCCAATGCAAATTCACCGCATATAGTTTATCCAATTTTGTCTGTTTCTCAACATGGGATTAGTTTATTCACTTCTTAAGTTATTTCTCAAAAGAATGCCCACAGTTAAATTAAGCCTGCAGCCATCAGTAATGTTCGTAGTACAGGTTTCTTCTTGTTCATCAGGAAAACAAAAAGTGTTGCAGTAGTGAGAGTGACAGCAACAGCGATGATCATAATGGAGGCGCCAATAATAGAACAGTCGGCAGCAGAGGCAGCAGTGCACTGGGGAGGATGGTACTATGTGGCATGGGCCCAAAACGACGGACAATCCAACTAATTGCACCCTCTGGCATGACAGGTGACATCCCCATATAGCATTGTCTTTGTTTATGCAAATAGGTACACCTAGTTTCTTGCATCGAAACAAGCTTATTAGATTAAAATTCATCAACACATACTATTATGTAGTGTATGCAGGTAGCAACACTGGAAAGACAACATGCTATTCTGCCGTCCTTACCTAAAAAACTGGCGCCTGCAGTTCTTGGAGAAAAAAAAATATATCAAGTTGTAGTGTTCTACAGCCGCAGGGCTACAAAGAGAGATTGAATTCCTGAAGCTTATTCTCCAGACCACCACATGTCTTGCAATTAGGCAATATTTCTCCTCTTATTAATGAAATACGTACCACCTCATGGACCATGGTACTGTTATCACGAAGAAATTAGACGATGTTTGATGATTATTTAAACCTTTTGACATTCGCTTATATCAGTTCGTCGGTATAGTACTAGCATGTACAGATCAAACATTAAAGTGCCAAATTGTAGCATCCAATCATTTTTGTTTAGAAAAAAGGGAAAGATCGAGATTCTCTTTAGTGGAGTACAATCCATAAACTTTTTTTTCGAACAGTTTAATCCATAAACTTGACCAAAGAACAGCAGAAGAAAACTGTGTAAATAAATAATATAAAAAAGAAGTCACCTTGAAGACAGAGAATTTGAGGACCTCAGGTGTCCCTCTCTTGGGCGGCGCTGGAGCTGGATCCGGCGTGCCCTGAGCCCCCGGCACCACCTGGAACTGCGCGTCCCGGCGGGCTTCCTCCGGCGACAGGGGTGCCGGCTCGCCGAACAGCAGCTGGGGCCCCGCCCACCACGGCAGCGTGCCTGCAGCTCCGGCAGGCGCAGCAGCACCATGGGAGGCCACCTGCTGGCTCCCGGCAGCGGTGGCCGTGGCCACGGCCACCTGACCAAACCCCCGTGGCTCTTGAAGCTCATCATGGCGGCGGCGGCGGCGCCCTTGAAGCTGAAGGTCGGCTGCCTAGCTCACCCGAGACGACGACGACGGCGGCAGCAGTAGCAGGCTTGACTGGCTCCAAGGCTCTTGCAGGATGGAACAGCAAAGAATCCAGCCACAGCCTATGGAGCCTATGGTGGTGGGCGAATAGTTAATTAAACAGACAGCAGATTAATTAGAGAGCTTGATGTTGAAATGCATCAGGGCTATTATTATAATGATTGATAGGTGTGGTGGGAACAAACAAGGAAATGTTGGGGCACATAAGAACACAAGTTGGAGAATCCGCAAGAGCCTGCGGAATCTCTCGAAGAGCACAAGAGAACAAGAACTGAAGAACATGAATGGGATTAATAAATAAATAAATAAAAGGAGAAGTGAGAATCAGGCAGGCGCCGGCCGGGTCGGTACAGAAACATGCAGCGGCAAATTAAACAACCAAATTAAGCAAAGAGAGTGGCGAGGCAAGGAAATAGAGAATAGACTCGACTGAGAAATTAAACGAAAACAAAGGAAGAAAAAACAAGGGAAATGAAATGATGATTGGATAGGAACACAGCAAGTACCAATGGAAATCAGTTCAGTTTCCAACGAGGCCCGGCGGCTCTGAGTCTGGGGCAGGAGCAGGAGTTGAGGAGGAAGAGAAAGAGAAGCTAGCACGCCGAGATCAGCATGGAAAGTAGGGAGGCAAAGTGGCGAGCAAGCAAAGATGGGTCGACTCGTAGTGACCGACGGTGAGCCCGCCCAGATGGTGCAGAGGAAAAAGATTTTGCAACGGGGAGGGAGGGAGGAAAGCGGCCGCCGGCGGTACCTTACCTGAGCTTGTGTGTGTGCAAGGATTCAGGACAAGATGATGGACCAGCAGCACATGAGCGGAGGAGGAAGGCAAGCGAAGCGAACGAGGAAGCCCAGGGACCGCCTCTTTCTCCTAATAATGGACGCAAGAGGACAACAGTAGCACACAGGAGGCAGAAAAAGTTTTTATAATTATATATATATATATAATTAATTAATTGCAAATGGTAGTGTGGGGCCTGTGGGCACACACAGCTACAGTAGCATGGAAAAGTCTCCCTTCTCACATCTCTGATCTCTCCTCCCATTCATCCCAATTTGAGAGAAAAAAAAAAATGACAGAGAGAAAGATGGAGAACTGTGTGAGTTGAGTGCTCTGTTTCTATTTCTGAAGTGGCCACGGCGGCTCCTTGCTTGTTTAAGGGCAAGCAACAAGTGGATTCCCATGTCCACTGTAGTCATCGCCTTCCCTGTGTGTGGTAGTGGTACAGTAACAGTACTAACCTGGGTAAGAAAAGATTCCCAGAAAGCAACACGCCGCCGCCGGACGTCGGTTGCCAAATCGGTCTGCCAACTGTTGAGAGGAGGAGGGACTACACGCGCGGCACGGTCGCCGTCAACGTGTGTACGGAGTACTATGTACTAGCAGTTCGACGGGGGCGACGGGGCCGTTACTGCCTAGTAGTGCTCCTGGCCGCCCAGGAACCGTGGAGACCTCTCGTTTTGTTTATACCTGTCTGTACCTTGTACAGTATGCTAGACTAGATTATTGGATTTTTCTGTTTTACAGTTCAGTTGGATTGTTTCTGCCCTGTTGATTCTGGCTAATACCGATTTGTTGGGAAACAAAAACACCGTCGAATGGTTGACTGGTATAAATGGATAAGAACAACTCTAATAGGTTGGTTAAACATAATAGTTAAATGTCATTGCTTAGCCATTTTGTAAAATAGAAAACTTTTCAAAAAGAAGAAGAAGAAGAGATCCACAACAGACTCAAGTTATTTTGCAAAAATCATATAGCAAATGACTATAATTGGCTATATATATGGCCACCGAGATATCGAGATAGCATGTTTGTTATTTTGTAAAACCTTATAGCATGTCTGTTAGAGTTTAATTTTTCTTTCTAAAAAAGTTATTATATATAGTCTATCTAACCAAGATAACACGAGTTACTCTAAGCACAAGAAAACATGTTTACACGACGCAAGATTGGTTGATGCGTGTGAACCGCTCTTGCTATATGATGACGCATGTTACAAGAGGGATTCAACCCTATGTCTAGCTAAACTCCGTTAATTACCTTCTCCGTTCCGATTATAAAGATATTTACGTTGTCCTAGATACAATGTTTTCACTGGTTAGATAATGGTGAAAAAATAATAATAATGTATCTCTAAGAGCTGAAAACATCTCTATCATAATTTAAAGGTACAACTTGTTTAAACGGTCACGCTAGCTTTGTTAAATGTAATTGTGTTGGTGCAACCTTATCTATTTCCATACATACATAATTTTAATAAGGGCCTTTTAATAAAGTACAAAATGTTCTTCCCCTGTCCATCGGTCGCCCCCGCTTCCACCGTTCTTCTTCCATCACTCACTTTGATGCTTGTCACTGCCACCCCTCTTCTTCCATCATGTTGTGGTGTCTCATTCTAATATGTAGGCCCCGCCTCTGAAGTTTAAGACTAACAATTAGGCCCGCTAACGGGTTTAAACCCGCCTCAAACCCCCAAACCCATATTTTTTTAAAACCCTAACTACCACCCGCCCGCCCGGCCCCGTCGGCTCAATGCCCCAACCCGCCCCAACCCTCAAGTCAATGACGGAAGATTATATATAACTTTTGCTCCGATCTATGACCATAGAGCCCCAACCCGCTCCAACCCGCTTTGTATCGTCCAACCCAACCCGCCCCAACCCATTTCGCAGTGTCACCCGCTTCCACCCCCCAATAATACCCGTATTAAAACCCTACCCCAAAATACCCGCTCAACCCCGCCCCATTAGCGTGCCTACTAACAATAACCATAGATTGGAGGCGGAAGCAACACCCATCTTTCATAATCGTTTCGTGCTGTGTCTAAAATTTGTTTAGGTGCTAATGCTTGTTTGCAAGATGCCACATCTTGAAAATAGGGACATGAAACCTTAGCCTTAGAGTTGTATAGATCTAACTGGGACTTGCAATGTAAGTCGTGAATTATATTTCAGTATTGCCACTATATTAACCCTAATTAAATGCTTTTCAGAAGCCGGGAAATAGTTGTATCATGTTACTCATATCTCAAAACTGGGGATATTTGAATTCAACAAGGTAAAATTTATTAATTGTGATGGTCAAATAGTCAAAATGTGTGAGGAACCATCCAAATTACTCCAATTAAACTGCCCATCCTCTAACATGTGCCTAGCAAGTACAATTCTATGAACAACGCACATATCATTCGTACAATTAAATAATCAATATAGCGATGATACAACTATTCATTCTCCTTTCTTTGAAAGATGTACCAACTTGTGCAAAAAAAAATAGGACGAGCAAACAAATAAATGTGTAACCAAGCATTAAAATTAATAGAAATTAATATAATTCTCCACTAAGAAGGGTCTAAACCAATAAAATTAAGCTACTTTTTGAGTCTTGACCGATTTGCACAGTCATTGTGACAAAAAGAGTCACCTGAAACCATTGACACCAACAAGCTGCATCTTTCCAATGGGTTGGATAAGAACACATTAAAAAAAAATCCACCATATAACAAACTCGCCGTGTCATAAAACCATTAGGAAGCACAAGTACTTTAAAATTTATGCAACTTAATTTTATTAAGTGAATGAAAACACAAGTAGCCCACACATCTGATGCTTGTGCACTGAGCACTTGCCACAGCCAGTACAGAAAGCTCAGAAGCCGCCACTGCATGGCTACATGGGCCATATATCTTGCCAAATGCTGAGACCCTATCCACACAAAAATATAATAAAATAATAAAAAGCGACCTCTAATAGAATCTGCATTGAGCAACCACAACCTTTTAAAATTGCAGAGATACAGTATCAGCTGCCTTTAAACATGATCCTGTTCTTGTGAGTTTAGAAAGCAAGTACCGTATGCCAACATGTTTGATGGAACACACAATTAGTGGAGATCACTCTCCTACGTTACAACTTGAAAGCCGTCTTTTCGTTTATATAGCCGTCTTGTTAGGTAGTGGTAGGTTAAGATCAATAAAGTGATCGAGCTATTCTCGTTGGAGATTAAAAATCCTTGCGTACAAATGAAGATGCAGAGAATGGTTGAGCCGTTGAGGTGCATGCATTTTGACTAAATACCACTAAATTTTACTTTGGTGTCATTGTCTGCAATATTATAGGATTTTGGAGTGATTCTTGTTTGAGCCTTTCTACGGACAAGGGTTATCTTGACAGTTTGTTGTAGCAAAAGGTTCCATTCCTTCGCAAGAAAAAAACAGGTTGTACAGGAGTTAATGGACAACTTGGCAATTGTTAAAAGTAGTGTTCTAACACTAAGAATCAAAGTAAACAAAGCGAAATTTGTTGGCCTTTAGTTTGTTGAGATTCTTGTAGGCCCTTCTTCAGCAACTAGGACCTTTTAGAATGTATAAAAGCTGAAAGACAGTATATTGTTTATTTACAAACTTTTGAAATGCAAAAGTTTATTTATGTAAAGGAAGACAGTATATTGTTTATTTACAAACTTTTGAAATGCAAAAGTTTATTTACTCCACATATCAAGAGCTGGAGCTGCCGCATACCTAGGAAGAAAAAAAGCCTTAGATAGGCAATGTAGAAGTTTCACAAGAAGTGTATAGGAATTTCACATAAATCAATTTTGATAAAAAAAATATACAGAAACTAGGTAGGAAAAGTTCCTAGCATTCCAAAAAAAAAAAAAAAGGGGCTATTTTAAACTAGAAAGAGTAACAAACATGACAAAGTAATGTACGTTGGAACTCTCGTTTGGCTGTGGCGTGTGGGCCTGACGCTGCACTGCACTGCACCTACTAGATGGATCCTTTCCAATGCTGCCCGGCACTGAAATGGTGCTGCCATGAGTGGCCACCACCACTCTTTCTCTCCTCCTACCTTTTTCCGTCTCACGTCATCCTCCTCCTTATCTTCTCCCTGTTGTTTCGTAGCGCCCTCGTTGCAGCTTCATGTGCTCTTGCTACTAGTAGTTTGCTACTGCAGTACTGCTGCTTAAAATTAAAAGGTTTGCTTTGTCACCGTAGCAAACTCAGATTCAGATTCTTAGCTTTTGTGGAGTTGGATTCGCACACCTTTTTCATCAGTTTTGCCAGAATTGTATATTGATCATTGATCAAAACAAAAAGGAAGAGTTAGGTCTAAAACCAAAAAAAAAAAAAAAAAATGTACAAAAAAAAATAGAATAGGAGAAACATATAAACTAGATTACACATTAAGAACTCGGATTAATATTATCAGTGGTATTAGTGTGTTCATCATGAAGAATGCAGCACTTGTTTGCTGTTGCGGTGGCCATTAGCTCTGAGTGCACCTTTGAAGCAAAAGTGTGAGTGCCTTTTAGTGTTGCTTCTGTCTCCTCGTCTTGTCCTCATAGTGCAATTTTCCGCATCTTTTAACCTCTTTAGATATAGTATGACACAACACAAAGGTCGATTCCCTGCCTGTACGTGGCTCCTCTGTACAGTGTCGTGTCAAATGCCACTCGATCTTCATCATGCAGTGGTTCGATCGTCAACAGTTGGCAAAAGAGGCAAAGAAACAAGGATGCAAATACAGGCCCGTCCAAGGTTTTCTTTCAGCTGCCATCACTGTACGTGTGCATCCAAGGCGCATGTGAATAGCTAGAGATGGCAGCACAGTACAGATCGATCGGGTAAGATGATGTGGGTAGAATTTGATACCTGTGCTCACGAGAATGTTCGACACATGAGATTTTACCCGTATTCATGAAGCCTGTCGTGTAGGATAGGATTTTTATACATACCCGTACGTGTTGGCACCGGATGGGTGTACCTGCCATCGAATTTATTCACGATATATAGAAGAAACGCGACATAATATTATTATGATCGCATTAGCGTACATAATACTCCTGCTGTCGATACATTTCTAGAAAAATTAGGATAGATTAGCAAACTAGAGAAAAGACTTTAACTGCACTCACTCATCACTTACAAATAATAAGATGGAGCAATTAGTTTTATTGCTTCCAATAACACATTAAATATTGTTGAACACACTATACTAACGATTGCAACATGATATCTAGAGGTAAATTGCCCACTTGAAACTCCGAGGAAATAAATTGGTCTAATCGATGCTACGATAAGCTGGGTCTCTAGAAGTTAATTTATTTGAAACAAATTTTTAGACTAGAAATCTATTCTGCAGAGGAAGTATTACTAATTTGCATCGAAGTTTACAGACTAGATGATTTCTATGTCCCTTAAAAGACTTAGGAAATAGCTGTGGTTTCCGACATT
Source organism: Hyparrhenia diplandra (assembly GCA_015847255.1). Classification (NCBI taxonomy): domain Eukaryota; kingdom Viridiplantae; phylum Streptophyta; class Magnoliopsida; order Poales; family Poaceae; genus Hyparrhenia; species Hyparrhenia diplandra. The sequence goes on along the minus strand of JADLZK010009016.1, from coordinate 64,782 downwards.
AGGACTGCCCTAAGTAATAGTACTCCCTACTTGATAATGATAGCGCTCACACATGAGACCTGTGTACTTATAAACTAGATGACGTAATTAACTTATGTGGTTCGATACTCACGATATCACCACAGCTCAAATGCGTCACGGATTACACCATCACACTTATTGTTTTTGCTAAATTCCAGGTGCAGCCTCACAGGCTGGTTGAGGTATCCCATGGGTACAAAATCCGTGGGTACCCACACCAGTGTCGCGTCCGATTTTTGCCAGCCCTAGCTGAACTGTGAATCCGCCGTGATGGTGCTTTGCATTGCATTGTCGTCGTCCTCATCCAGATTCCACCATTTGCTGCTGTTCCAGCACTAAAGCTCCAATTCCAGGTAGTGGTGAAACATGTGGTGAAACATGTGCTAGTACTGTAATAACCTAATACCAGTCTTTGGGTTTGGGAATGCTAAACAGCTCTTGTGGGGAAAAGAAACTAACAAACCTGCACTCCATGACTAACAAATGGAGCTACAATAGGACGCTTAAGTGAGCCCGGTGAAACAGCTGGTCACCTGCAGCATTCCAGTGCGAAAGGGACTAGCAGGCATTGTATATTGCGGCAAGAATATACAGCTGCACCAGCTGAGGTTCTCCGGTCCTTTTCCGTCTCTTTCATCTCATCGCCATAACTTGTTGCTTCGACGATCTGTTGCCAAAGGGGAAACAGCTCGTTTTCATTCCCTTGGGAATTTGCAGGTTCATTTCTCGCGTCGCCGATAGTATTTTTTTGCATAATATGGTTACCTCCTGGTTTTGCAGGAGACATAGAATCTCATCAGATACAAGGGCCCCTGTTTAAAACACAGGATTTTGTCTGTACAATCTCTATGTCTATACGATTTGTATGAAGTCCCTATTCGGCCCTCAGATGCCATTTTGTGTCACTAGCAATAACAAGAAAGATTGAAGTTACTCGGCAAGTCAGGGCAAAATTGAAAAAGAAAAAAGACAGGCTGCAAAACCAAGAGGGAATCTGAACCAGCTCAACTGCCGAACGATAGTATGACATTTTCAGAAACCTTGAGCGACCGATGATAGGCATACGCTGTCGGTATCACGTGGAACAAGCAACTCTGCACAGCTCTGCAGACAGCAATACGACATTTCTGGGCCAGCCAAACATAGTCATCAGCAGGACAGCAGCTAGCTCATCACAAAATTGAAGTTAAAGCGCAAGTGGTGATTTTTTTTTTTTTAAAAAAAGCACTAAAATGACACCAACTGGTAACGATACATACGGTAGAGCTCAGACAGGGTTAACATTGATCTAGATACAAACAACCTGGGCAGCAAACCAAAAAGAATGTTAAGCACAACATCAGAATTCGGAGTGGTTGACAGAAAAGCGGCAGCAGGAGAGAATAAACAATGGCAGCGCCAAAACGGCCTAGAAGATCTTGTTGAACTGGTCGCTCAAGCTGCCCTTGAGGTTTGAGTAGAGCCCATACAGGGAGTATTGCCTCAGGTTGGAGACTTCGTACCATGAGTTCAGAACTGATTCATGCTTGTCCGTACCAGAGAAAGCAAGCTGGATGCCAATGCTGCAGTCGACAGGCCCCTGGGTCTTGCAGCTCTGCGTCCTGATGGCACATGTTTGTTTGCCAAGGCAGACAAAGTTTGACTTGCCAGAACAAGCACCACAGCCATCCTTCTTCCAGTGCAAGTTTTGAAGCCTGCCTTTATTGAACTCAAGTACCTAAGGAAGAATCGCCAAGTATCAGTAAGATTCAGAACTTCTTTGTTACGTGTTCAGATATGCTGGACATAGTAGTGTGTTTATCGATTCATACCAGGGTGAAGCTGGACACTGTAACTGAGGCGTTGGATACGAATATCGGAATAGATCTAGCTGCATACTTCCTACCAGCAAATGCTACCATGAATCCACCAGCTGAAGCCTACAAAATAGCACACATCTTCGATGATATACTGACAATGCCAGCACTGCATGCACTTAACCACAAATACAGACAACAAAACAAAGGATCCTTAGAGCTCACACATGACAACCAAAGCACCATGACAGTAAACTTGATGAGTAGATAGGGTATGCGATTAGCAATCAAAAGATATATAGTTCCTCGTCATTTTCATTTCTTATATTAGGTCAAAGCAGAGAATGAAACAACTTAACACTCTGAGGTTAAGCAAAGTATTTAAAGATCAGACACAAAAAAGGGGAAATCCTGGAAATTTATTGGTCTTCAGTCTTTAGTGCCACATGCATAACAGTATAATTTATTCATCAGTTATGTAATCGAAATATATTTTCATGTGTCCAGGTTAGCAAAATGTAAAACAAATCATTGTGACAAATAAAAAGATAGCAGATAGCTAGGATCAGAAACAGGTAAGGTACTAGAATCTTGAAAAAAAAAAATAGTGGGCCAGTTATTTCTTAACATTATATGACATCACAATTTCACAGACGATTTAATTTACCATTATGCACCCAAGCAGATCAGATACTTTAACAGACAGAATTTTTAATATGGGCTAGGCCAGGTTTGAACTCCAATACTAGACTCCTAATATGGCATTGCATAGATTCATGGTTTCCATTAGTTAAAAAGTTGCAAGGATAGATGAAACGTTATGTCAATGTAGCGCTTTTAGCATTCTCAGAAGTCAGAAATTGATATATTCCTGGAAACTTATAGCACAAAAACATAGTTCTTTTCTAATAGGAATAATATCTCTTAAGGATATATGCATGATGAACGTGAATAAGTGTAAGATTCACATTCATTCATTAGGACAAAGTTCTTAGAAAAGTCATTAATTCAAATGAATACATATGTTCAATATCCAGTAGAAGTCCATAACCTGATGTAGAGAAACACTATCCTTGAAGCAAGGCTTACTTTATTTTTCTCTCCCACTTCATAAAATGGCTCTCAGCAAACATAAAAAGCGTGATGCTAACTAGGCAAAAACAAATCAACAGACTGCCCCCTCAAGTCAAGCCTGGCATGTATGCTAACTAGGTCAGGGGCAATTAGACGGTGCAGTTAGCATTGCCAAATCAAATCAACAGACTGCCATCTCTTGTGAATTTACTTAGGCTTGCCAAAGTTAGGGTAAAAAGTATAGGAGTGCATTTGGTTGATTGCCAAAATCAATGCCAATTTTCTTTTTATGTAGTTTAACTTTCTAGAGACATGCCCAAACTTTGGCCATAAAAAATGGCGGTGCCAATTCTTTTGGTAAATTGGTAATGAACCAATTTATGACCCCAAATTTGGCATTGCCATGGTTTTGGTTTGGCAAGAATTGGAAGCCAACCAAGCAGGCTCTTCGGCCGAATTTCAGTTGTGGCCAAAAAAATAATAATAACACCGAAATCGAAAACCATGCATGTAACAGTAATACAAATTAACATTGTACAGGCGCCAGACTAATAGAAACATTCCATTTCCTTTTCTAATACAATGATACGTCCTTGCCCTTGAACTTGCCTCGAGAAACAGTTGGCCGGCAGCAATCTTGCTGGCTGCAGCTGGGGAGGGGGGGGGGGGGGGGAGAGGGGAAAGGCAGACCGCCGTGGGGTGGCTGCAGACAGCTGGGGCTTACACAGCTGGCTGATGGGGAGGCCGGTAAGAACAGGGGGCATTGGGCGAGCCACGAGGAAAAGATGTGATGCTCTCTTTTTATTATGTTTTAGTAACCAAATATTGCACACTATTGGAGAAAGGCAACAATTTAGCTCCCTACTCAGTTTGACCACTTGGTACAATAAATAAATTAGCAAGTGTTCATTAAGGAGCTTTTGGAGATGCTCTTACAGTGCAAGCTTCCCTGGATACACCCAGCTTACTCCTTAAATTAGGAACTTTGACCGGTAGGGGATGAATTGTGCCCTTTTGTGCTATATTAAGGTCATCCTGTCTTACTAGAAACAAGTCAGAAGTCACCAAGTATGATTCTATCATGATAATAAACACATGGCAACTATGCTTACAGGCTTACCAGGAACTTGGTAAACTTAGTGGAACACCTTTTGCACAAAAGAGTTGAACGGCACAAAGGCACTTTTAGCACTGATCTCCCCATCACACAGATGGTTTGATATGCAACTATGAATCCTAGCAAATTAGATGCATCAATAGCCTAGATTCACCATTTTCTAATAACGGGGTAGACTGCATTGAACTAACAAGCAACAAGCATAGATTCCTGATTTAAAATTTCAACATGTAACACTTTCGCACGCCCAGCACTTGCATTTATCCTTGGAAACTATGGATATTTGAGAGCAAACAGAGATCCTTAAATTTTGATCAATTTCTCCAAAGGTCTATGCATGCTGAAAATGAATCTCAGGTACAAAAAGATAAAACACTTATTAAAGAAAGTTGGGCTTATATTTTTCTCACCATACCGGTAAAGTTCTTGTAAAACTAGGAGCAGATAAAAAAGAATTTCCACCGGATAAAAAAAAGAGGGAGCTTGGTTTCAGTTCAATATTACATGTTTCTTCGTTATTTCAGGGTTTTCCTCTTGTGCCTAATTGTTACTTTTCTTGTCATTCGCTGTTTTACAATACGGAGTCGCTTATTTTTTTAGACCTCATCGTACAGGACTTAAGAAATTATTTCTTACTGCTTAATGAATGGCAGTGTGCAACTGTGCATGCAATTTTATGCCAATCTTGTACAAATTAAAAATCACAATTTACAGACGATGCTAAGCATATTGAGATATTCATTGAGTACTTGTAAGATCAGGACTACGAACTACGATATGTACAAGTTACATCAAACAATGCACACTCTCCCAACAACATAAAAACTAATCCGTTGATCCTATTGGCCATTCACTACTACTGGAGTCGTGGATCAATATTTTGCATTGAATCAAATCACTGAGCAGCAACTCAGTTACTCCAAGGTCGTATTAAGCAGATGAAGTATTTCTACAGAAAGCACCAGGATCATGCTAAACAGCCCTACTTCCTGTTAGAACAATAAATAAATGTTAAACAACCCTACCACCGGCGTGCCAACCGAGCTGCACCCACTTCCACATTTTCACAAGCACGCAGAATGCATAGCTCCGCCGGAATTCGGATCTGCCCCAAACTAATTTACTCCAAACAAGAAATCAGAGACTCAAAGCAAGGAAGAAGGCCAGGATCGCTTACTGGGTTGAATCCGGTGGTGGTGTTGATGGTAAGCAGGGAGATCTCGTCGACCTTGGGGCGGAAGAGGGCGAGCTGCCCGGAGCCAGCGAGGTTGAGGCGGCGGTCGCAGGGGAGAGCTGCGTGTTGCCGGAGAAGAAGGTGTTGTACCCCGCGAAGACCACCCCGAAGGTGAAGCCGTCCCCGCGCTGGATCCGTGCGTCGCTGCACGGCTCGTAGACGCCGTTCGTGTCCGCCGCCGCCAGCTGCGCGAGGAAGCAGGCGGCTACGGCGAGAGATAGGGCAGCGAGCAGCGTACGCGTCGCGTCGGCGGCTGCCATGGTGGTCGGCGGCGAGATTTTGCGGCGGGTGGCGCTTTGGTGGCAACCGAACCGACCAAGCTGGCTCCAGTAACCACCGCCCTTCGTCAAGAAGAGAGAGAGGAGAGCTCGTGGGTGACAGCGGTGGAGGTGGGTGGGGGAGAAAGGTGACTAGGTGAGAGTGGTGGGCCATCACTTTCGGTTGGGTGATGGGCCTTTCAGGCAGGGTCTTTGCAGGCCAGGATGGGCTGTTTGAGAAGCCGATGATTTCTGGGCTGGAGTTTTTTTTCCAATTTTGTTGTACCCAGGAAGCAAGGACTGTGTCTCAAGGTTTTAAATAGACACCTTCCTCCAAAAACTATAAAATGTTGTAGACAAAGCTAATAGCGATTTTATTTAGCAGTTTTATGAAAAAGCATGAATAGTATTTATATAATTAATTAAGTACAGAAACATATAGCTATGGAGCTTTTTCATAGAAATATATGACAATATGTCTCCAAATCTATTACTTAACATTCATTAATCAATCAACATACTTATAGCCATGATTAACATTAATATTCACTTGGCATCCAACAGTGAACGGTTCATGACATCATATATTAAGTAGAGAACACAATTATTTGCCTCGGCTAAGATTAGTGGTGCAGCTACTGGTCTTAACAACTGACAATCGTTGCCTTGGTCACTGTCTTTAGTTGGTGAGCAATAGTGGCAACAAATGGGAAACGGCGACAGTGAATCCCAACCGTGGCAACAACAACAGCGACAGTGAATCCTCAGCTAACCCACCAACCCTCTCAAATCGCAGCGCCCACGCGATGGGTCGGACCTCAAAGTAAATTAATTATCACTCGCGCGCCAATGAGCACTGAAATTAGTTTCCACTATCTTTTATTGTACTATGTCTTTTTGTTTCCATTAAGTAGAGTATTATTATTGATAGATTCCTGTATTGTGTCGCCTTGTTATTAAGATCTCAAAATGTCAACGTTGAAATGCTGAAGAAAGTAGCAGATCAGAGAAGGCGCAGGGGAATAGAAAAGGATTAGAATCTCCGTGCTCAAGTAATCAGACTGAAACTTTCGGCAAAGGCTGATCAAAGTTCTGCAAAGCATCTTATTCTAGCTGAAAATTGCTGATTGCGGCATAAAAAAAAAATGATTTCCATCAGCGAATGTCCTGTTATACTAGTTTGGTGATTTCCTGCGAATATTACTGTCCACCAGGCTAGCTGATAACATCAACCATTCTCAAGAAAAAAAAAAATATTAGTTTTTTTTTTTGGCAAAATAAAAGAGCAACCAGAACCCTAAAAGTGGAAACTGCTGAAACTGAATGGAAAGCAAAGAGGAAACCACCCCAGCCTGGAGAATAGCTTGGGTGTTTCTGACACGCCGCCTTCCTCCCCTGTGCTCTTCATTCATACGTCACATATTTGCTCACAGTTTTCAACCAAAAATTGCAAGGTGCTAGTGCTCATTCCACGAGATGTTGACCGAGAATAGCACCTTGTTTCCGACAGGGCATACAGGCACTACACATCTGTGTCCAATTTGTGACAGAAATTTTACATGCTTTCCCGGTGTAGTCCATTGACAATAGCCCTGCCCAATATAACATTACAACCAGAAAAACAAGTTATATCATTTCTTGTTTTAAACCCAAACAAGACATAACCATCAATAGTACAACTCTGGGAGTGGAGCAGGTATAAAACAGGTCCCAATAGCTAATACTGTAGTATGTAATGTTGGTAGTGGGGCAGATGCAGGACATACGAGAATAGCAGTGAAACCACTGACCTAACAAGTCTGGCCAGTGGCATAAAAAATGTTGACAATATTAGGCCATATTTAGGGTTTAAGGTTGCTTCGATGAATTGTTCTGTTCAGTGCAGTTTGGCCCTCCCTTTTGTCTTAAACACAGACTTCATACAAAAGAATCCTACAGCCAAAGTCAGATATGCTCTTTCATGATAATTAGTTTATGATCACTTCAAGCACCAGAATGGTCTAAGAAGCAAGGCAACTGCACCATTGCATAGGCTAAACAACCAAAAATAGGGATGGAGATGGTATATATGCAACAGAACCTACAAATACAAATGTATTCACAAGAGTGCCTCCATATGTATACATAGGATGATCACATTAACTACTGCCCTACAAAAAAACTGATGTGTTCAACAGTGCACTCACAAAGCCACAATTTGTAGTCATATCATACTCTCTCGGCAGCAGCACCCTCTTCCCAGGGAAAAAGAAAGAACTTCAAGAAAGAAGGGAGGCGAGAAGAGGATATATTGTTCATCGAGGAGACTCTATAAGGCAGAAATGAAACTACTCGGCTGTCCTTCTGATCACAGTGGAAGTGAAAGTGGCATTGCAGTCTAGCATTCCTTCGATGCCTGAAACAAGAAGGGGAAGTTCTGCAGACCCATAAAAGCACTGGCAGTGTACTACTATACATAAGAGAAAATTAGGCAAGTAAAGTTTAAAAAAATGAAGAGGGACAAAGGATTTACATGGAAAATGTGCATCGGACCTAGCAAAGAATGATAAAGTGAGAGCAGGGATAGCATTGTTACATTGATCCAATGAATCTAGCATGACCTGCAAATTGTTCTGACCAGAATGCAACAGACTTCCACAAGAATTTCTTTCACTACCAACGAAATGACCACCTAAGGAAGCTTGTCTGTGTATCAACTTTAATCATTGACCAGCACTAATAAAAGGATCATATAGGCCAATGTTTCTATGATAAATGGAGTCGATCTAACAAGAGCAAAAGTCTTGCAGTGCCTAAGATAACAAACTAATGTAACAAGCATTCAATTGATGACAAAATAACAATCTAATGTGGTATGCCGCTTTATTATGAAAATGTTAAGCATACAGATCACTGAACAACCTAATACTCTCGCATTCCGTACTATGTACACTCCATTTGGAGACATTCCTCTCAACACAACACCTAAGTGGAAGAAGATTAATTCTTTCAGAGAAGCCGCAGCAAGTGCATATTTCCATACCTCGCCATTTCAGTGTACAAACTCCGACCATCAAATGGGGGTTGCTTCAGACTAGTCACGCAGGATGACTGAATCTGCAATCTCCATCAAAGGCTCAAGGCACTCCAGGAGAGAACTTAGCGGCGAACATGTAAGAGTGTGACGTGTTGGACTTCCTGAGCTCCCCTGATCAAGCTTTAGGAAACCTCTCCAGGCCCATACATGTGTGGGTGTCCTGCGACTGAATCCGTCCAATTTACCCTGGTTAGGGTATACTTGGTACAACCCTCAGGATCCTGCATATCCAGCAGCGTGGGGAAGTAATGCTCCTCCGGGTAGCATGAATCCCTGCGCTCGATCAGACAGGGCAGCTTGAACTTCTTCCAAAGCCGCATATCCCTCACGACCATGATGGCATGCCTTCTGGTGAGCACAAAGAACTGCGACCCAGCACGGAACTGATGATATGGAACCTCCGGGAGCATGACATCATCACCCCGGGCATAGTACCTGTCATGGAGCAGCTTGGTGTCGTTGTCCATGTTGTCCATTATCTCAATGAAGCTGCGGTGGCGGCTGTGAGGGCCATCCTTGTCGGAGAGGAGCGCATTGTAGAGGGTGGGGAAGGGGTGGAGCGGGATGCAGGACTGCGACAGGAGCGCGAAGAACTGGTTGTTGGGGTCGTCGGGCGAGCGCGGTGGCGAGGAGGCGGCGCGCGGCGGAGATGAGGGTAGGGGAGGCGCGCTGCGTGGCCTTGGCGGGGACGAAGCGGCCGCGGAAGGATGACGTGGGCGGCATCTCGAGGACGGAGTAGGGGTCGGCGTGGACGTAGAGGTTGAACTGGTGGGTGTGGCCGCGGAAGAACTTCTCCCAGAGCGGGGAGAAGACGAGGTCCGAGTTGGTGAGGAAAGAGGAAGGCGATCTTGGGCGGCGGGCGGCGGCGGAAGAAGCAGGAGGTGGGGGCGTGGGGTGGGCGACGGGAGGAGAGTATGGCCCGGCGGAAGAGGGCGAGGTCGTCGGACTCGTCGGCGTCCGGGATGGCCGGGAGCGTCTTGGGCGGGAGCAGGCGCGGCGCGCGCGAGGAGGAAGACGACCGGGATGGAGAGGAGAAGGAGCAGGGACAGCAGGAACGGCGAGGCGGCGTACGGCGACGTCATCTCCGGCCAGCGGCCAATGCAGCAGCGGCGGCGGCGGATCTTGGGTGCGTGGTTTGGTGGTGGTGGGAGTGGGGGGAAGCAGGGATCAGATTTTTCTTCTCCTCCGAGGGGGGAAAAAGCGAGGATGGGAGATTGAGAGCGATTGATTGATGTGGACAGTCTGCCTCAAATTGGGCCGCCGCGGCGAACTGGATCTTGCGATCCGACCGGGGAGTAGTGGTGGTAGCAAGGATTGGGAAGAAGAATCGGGAGATTTATTTCTTGTCGCAGCTCAGAAGAAGCGGAGGGAACCGGGCGGGCAAGCAAAGAGGCGATTGCTCGGAACGAAATGGCGGGTGGGCAATGGCGCCGCTAGGCTGGCTTTAGGCCGACGACACCCCCATGCGGATGCGGGGGGCAGGATCGATCTGGGTCGAGATCCGCGAACGGCAGGCCAGGATGACCCCGAGAGCGGGCGGGCGGGACAGCCAGCCAGGCAGGAACAGAACAGCGCAGCCGGAGCAGGAAAACCCGGCGCGGACCGGGAATGGCGGATCCGGGACAGACCGACCGACCGACCTCGCGCGGAGGCGCGGAGGAGGAGGAAGGGCCCCTGGACCTGGAGGCGGGCGGGCGGGCGTGGTGGGGACTTTGTGGAGATCTCTGGCGCCCGCGGTGGGGAGGTGGCGGCCGGAGGAGGACAAACGGCGGTGCGGGGAGGAGAGAGAGGAGGCGGAGGAGGAGGAGGACGAAAGGTAGGGAGGGGACGCGCGCTTATATCTGCTGCGCCTGCTCGTCGCTCTCACGGGTCGGTGGGCCCCTCTTAATTAGAGGCGGGGTGGGGGGGGGGCGTTGGGAGTAATCGACGACGGCGACGCAAGCGCAAGCGATTACGGGGGGGTTAGCGAGGTGAGTGGCTGGCTTCTAGTCGTAATCCTCTCCCCCCACTGTTATAAAAAGCGCTATTTTGGATCCCGGCGGTTGGATCCGCCGGCCGGCGCGAATCTCGACGCGTATAAGTACTCGTCATGGTACGAGTAGTCTAGAAAGGTCTTGTGCACAGCGGGGCTGATCGGGATCCGGACATCCAGTGCAGTCACGTCGATGGGTTGGGGGGATCCAGCCGTGGAGGCTGACGGATGGGGCCGCGTGTCGGTGGCGCCTCTTGTCGTCCGAGTTTTTTTATTGACGGCGGTGGCTGCACGAGGAGGAGGAGGGTGGGTAGGTGGCTGCTCTGCCGCGTCGCACGGACAAGGTGGCGACGCTGACCGGAATGAAATGAAACCACCCATACCATGCGGTAGCTGCCTAGCAAGTCTACAGTAGGAGCTAATCTCAGTTACTACCGTATCAGGTGTGGCGTAGATAGCTATTAGCTGCCATGCGTTTCGTGTGTCTTGGCTCTAGCACGTTTTTGATTTTCATAACGTGTCTCGGTGTGGAGCTGTTGAGCTAGAGTGCACCGCCTGTTCTTGATACTGTACTAGTATGTTTTTGGATAGGCATTGTTTTACTTGTGGAGTTTCATATGTATTTATTTATTTTATTTAATTATTAAAGTCTCGCCTATGCAATTCCGCTCATCTCTTGTTCTTTCTCTTGATTCATCAGTAATAATGCCAACAATGTAATATTGTAATCTCTGAGGCGGAAGGCGGAAAAAAGTCTCTCTTCCATCTTTTCTAGAACAAATTAAAATATGCATTTTATGATCATGTTTTATATTTTTAAAAAAGACGGAGAGGGAGTTGATAACAAACATGTGTAATTCCGATGTGGTCTGGTATCATTTTTTAAAGACAGAGAGAGTTGATGAGTTTCATCCTACAGACTCAGCTCCGTTTATAATTCTAGGCGAGTCATAGGATTAGATGCTCTGAAGAGGTTACGAAACAATGAAATGGAAGCCCAGTGTGCGTCCTTTGTTGCTATGGCACTCTTAGATATAATAACATCGTCAAATCTTTTACTGGGAAACAAATCTTGTGCTTCTGCTGTTGCTTGACTTTGCGGTGATTTGTTTTCAGAACAAATGAATATGGTGTTGACTCGGTAACTTGTGATTCTGTTGATTCAACTTTGCGGTGATTTCTCTCTGAACAAATGAATAGGGTGCTGACTTTTGTAGTTCTGCTTCTATACCATTTACTACTTTTGTTGGTCAACAACACTTAATACCGGCTGTCCTCTAAGCAACTGGGTTCTACTACCTGAACTCGTTGCCAGCCACTGATCATTTAGGCCCTCTTTTGATTTTCCCAAATTTAAAATTAGTTGCTTTTTATTCATTTATAAAAAAATGAATAGTGCTGCCCACTGCCTCTTAATTTGATTGTTAGAAAAGAATTTCTAAATACAAAAAAATCAAATCACGTTTTGTAGTATAAACTTTTCGTATGATTAGACTAGCTTTTGGTGAAACAACAAATTTTCAAATAGCTTATATATGTTTGAATTCTTGGCTGGAGCTGGAGTGGGTACTGTTCTAGTCTTAAAGACACAGGATGCCCATACTTCTAGTACTTCATAGAGTGAGCTAAAGCAAAAGACTGGTCCCATTTGGACAAATATTCCATCTACTCCGGCTCAATCCAAACACGAGCACGTCATCTAGCTTGTTTTGACATTTGTAGTCTTGTACGGTTGTACTTCTTCCGTCCCTATGACCTTACCTTCTACTACGTGCTGGAGCTTCAGTCCACCGATGATGAAAATAAACGACGTTTGCCGCGGCGAAAAATACATGCTCAAAGCAAAGTCTCACTACAACTCATTTCAAGTTTTATTTGATTTTTGACCAACCGAGAAAAGATTTTTTTTAAAAAAACTTTTTTTAAAAAAACTCTCGCCTTGATCCTAGAGCTAACTCTAATATTTACCTGTTAATTAGGAGTAGTTTCTTTATGGTAATCGTTGCATGCGCATTTCAATCGGCATCTGGACGGCAGGTGAATTGACAAAGGTGAATTGACAAAAAGCGGTGACAGCTGCTAGTCTGCTAGTAGTAGACTGCTAGAACTAGTACCTTCAGAACCAGAAAAGAATGCTCCTAGATCTGATCCGGGTCAATCAGTCCCTCTGTCTCAAAAGGCGTGCGCGCCATATTTCCAACGATCTCATTGGTCGGCACCAGCACAGATATGGGACGCATTGGTTCTTTTACTTGCAATTCTTGTCTACGACTGGCCTAGCTGCTGAGCTGCAATGCAACACTTGGGGGTATACTAAGAACTTTCTCACGTGCAAGGGATTGTCACAAAGTTTTTTTTTTTTCAAATATGTCCTATATGCAACAAATAAAGGTTTCCCAACTCAGCTCCTAAAAGTTTACAACAAAGAAGCACCCATGTCCCCGACAACACTCTCTAAATTACAGTTTAAAACATAGGGATATTTCAACCGAACCGAAACTGAACAGTTTTTTTCATGGAAGTCCTTCAAACCCGGCACCTCAATATTCATTTCATTGTATAGTAGCAGAGATCACAAAACTGTTTCTGTTTTGTTTTACAAGTTGGCTCATGCACATGACACACCACATGATCCCAACAGAGAGGGAGTTTACACCCACATGACCCTCATTTTGCGACCAATCATGCATAAACAAATCAGAAGAGCATGCAACTTTGACCTGAATGATTGCACTCGAAGGTACGTACCAGCAGAGGATGGTGCTCTGCAACTGCAAAACAGGATCACAGTTCCCAAAAAAAAAACACACACACACTTGATAAAGGAGACCTCAATCATACTCTCATACTCCTATATAGAGCTCCTCTGCTCATCAAACGTACGGAGTATTTAGCGCTAGTTTATTTGAATGCCCTATCAAAACCAGAGAATATGGGTGTGCTTTCCATGATGCAAAAGAGAGATTTGAAAAGAAAAGAAAGAAAAAGAAAGAAAAAAAAGAAAAGCTCGTTTTAAAAACTAAACTATGCCTCCTATAATTTCCCGCATGTTAATAATTTATAAACATAGGGACAAGCATAGCCCTCATGGGCCTAAAATATACCAATTTTAAAGTATACGTGCCCGTGCACCTGCTGATATGTTACCAGCAAGCCGCTGATCAAGGGTTATTAACAATGAATTAAAGGGCAAGCATATACTGTAATCATTATCAGGACACAAGCACAACACAGCACACAGTTCCTTCTTTCAGCAGTTAGAACAACTTACAGGGAAGGTGAAAACACACAAAAATGGCGATGCGGGAAAAAACGCACAAGGCACAATACACCACAACATTACACAACAGGAATATGAATCACAGCCCAAATCTAGATGCATGATGTCGTTTGAGAATGTTATGTACAACATATGTAGCATGAACACCTGGAGAAGCACACCTTAGTATGGCTTACCAACGTCAAATTGGAGGAATGTGTTATCAGGCCTGTAACTCAACAGGCTCCCCACCCTGGTTAGGAGCGTCTGCCTGTGCTTTGACCAGACCTGTTAATCAATTCCTGTGGGTTGGTCCCTTCCTGCTTCCCTGCCAACTGTTTGTGCATATACATAATACAAAAATTCAGACGGAGTGATGGAGATGGTGATGCATGACAATGTAAGGAGAGTTGCTTAGCTACTGTGTTCTGAGATGTTCATACTAGTAAGGAAGTAAGAAATTAGGCATCTAACACTAATTTTATTATCTCTTTGCAATGTTTCAAGGAGCTTTAAAAATTCTTGGGTAAAAACATATGTTTTTGGCAAGCACATCAGTTGAGTTTGAATGTTTGATAGAGGAAATGCATGATAAACTATAAATTAGCAGGGGGAATATGAATGAACTAATAAAACACAAATAAACTACACACCAATAGGTAATCAGATGGTTCTAGTTGCTTTCAGCTACAACTCGAAAAAATTTCTCAATGATTGCCAATAGCATTTCAGCTACTTACTCTATAGTAGGATCCCAAAGTGTATTGTGTGCACCAATTAAAATAAACTGGACCAAGAGAAGTATGATTACCATTATTTGGGAGGGATAACGCTTCTTGGCTGATGCATTCACTTTGCACAAGCTTATCTTTTGAATTAAGCACAGCCTTAGAACCTATATCTGTTGGCTGGGAGCTAACTTCCTCAAAAAAACTTCATCCGTAACCTTTTGCCTTCTGTTTGGATGATCCTAAAGATGTGGATGGCAAATACATTTGCTGGTCGTGCAAATGAAGTACAGCTAACATCTGAATATGACTTTTGTAGTTTACACCTTTCTTCTTGCTCAGACCAGGAGTATTTGAAGTTGACACTTTACCCTTTGGTGTGATCTGAGAATTTGCTTCCTCATCCTTCTTATCTTCATGCATTGGCAGACACTCTTTTGCCATTACACAGTCAAGTAACCTGTTTTCCCCATGGACGTACAGCCATCCACCTGTCTAACCAATTTGACCCCCAATGGTTCTCACCAAGTTCAAGATCTTGCAGGCTTCGTAGAATTTTGTTGCTTGGAACCAGCTTGCAGTGACAAAGATGAAAACACTTGTCAGTGACTCCATAACCTAAGAGAATTGAGAAGTAATACAAAGCTGTAGGGAGGACTGTAAGAAGCCAATAGCCAATAATTGCTGTTCATATTGTAAAGTAATTATGGAATGTATTAGAATAAAGTCTAACTCATGTTCATTGTATCTTGGCTATATATATTGATGAGATCCACCCTCCCCAATGGAGTGGGGTATTATCCCAATACCCTACAGAATGCTCCACGATAGTTTGCTATGAGCATCAATTCAGATTGGTGATTTGAGGAAACTAGTACAACAATGACCTGCTAAATGTAAAGAGCTTCAATTTGTTTTGTGTTTTCGTTTATATGTAACAGGTAGCAAAGGTAGGAATGTATTTTTCAAGAAAAAAATAAACAGTATATATATATATTTAAAAATTGCTATTATTTGATATCCATACATAATATCCATGCTTTTCTAACAATTCAGATGTCCTTGACGACTAAAGAATCGCATGGGCAACATGTAACACAATGATCAACTGATCATCTACCTAATGAAAGGAGAATATACATTATGAAGATGGCATCCATTCCAAAAACATCCTTCATGATGGTCATCATATATACTTCAATGACTAACAAACTATAACCAAGGATTTTTAGTTTTTTTTTAGAAGAAACTAACTGTAATCAAGAAAAATAATTGACAGAACCTCGAGCACTAACTCATTGAGTGAATTCACTCAACAAGTTCTGGTCAGCTTGCAACTTATACACTTCTTCTCAGCACAGCAAATGTACCCACCAAAAAAGGCAAAAAAATACCTGATGAGTCAAAGCATATGCCATTGCCCTCTCACGCTTAGCAGCAGCTTCTCGCCTTTTTTCAATGCTTTAGCTTGCATTTCCTCCATGGAACCAATACTGCCACACCAGCCTCCCTACATTTGTTGTCATTGCAGAAGTTTGAAAGAATATAAAAATACAGAGCAAGAGAAAACCATCAGTTATTGAGAAGCTTCTTCAGTTTTTTTCTAGCATATATAAAAATACAGTTCAGCTCATTAGAGAATAGTAAATGTTTTATTTCAACATATGGAAATATATCAAAATCCTGATATTCTACTGAAATCACACAAACAAGGTTGCAAGTCACCCAGTTGTAGTGCTACCAGCCAGTGATCAAACCCTTGTTCCCACACACAAAAAAAAGGTCTCTCACTGAGGTAAACTGCTTTCAAATATATACACAATTGCGTCCTGGGCAGCTGGTGTTCACTGCCTTTCTCAACCTTAATGGCAATTGCAATGCCGTCTGTCCCCATGGGGTTAGCAATCAGTGGTTAAAAAGCAAGTCAACTCATAAGAAAATACTACCTGACCCTAATCTGCCTACCCTACACACTACACAACCCATCCAACTGATATTGTGCATCATCACCTCACCTTGGTTGTTGAGGAAATGAGGTTCTGGGGTATAGCTGAAGAAAAAGGCATCACATTATTGGCTGCCTATTTGCTTGGTGGTGTCTAAACCCTTTTTCTTGATGTCACCCCCGTGTTTTAGGCATTTCTGTTTTTCTATTGTTTTCCCTTTGAGTATGTGTGTGTCAATGTGTTGTTGCGTTTTTGTGTGAGCAGGTGGGTCTTCTCCCCCATTTTTCATCTTCCTGCTTGTGAAAAAAAAAGACATTGCATCACCTCAGGCCATTGTAGGCCAAGGTAGAAAAAAATGTCAGAATTAGATGATGAAGAATAATAAAAGCAGAAATGTATGAAGCATAAAATGTACTCAGATTAAAAACAACACACACAACAAAGGATCAAAGAAGATTCATGCCCCCCCCTCCCCTTCATGCAATATTTGTTCCTCCTTATTGAAGAAAAAGGTATGGCTAAAGGAAATAATGCAAAAAATTATGGAACAAGTGAGGCATCTGCCAAGCGTAATGACTTAGGACTATGTTTCCTACCTCAACTTCTCGGACATGGTTCTCGCATGATCATCTTGTTTAGGAATTTTTTCGTTTGCCACTTGATTCCTCTAAGGCAACACGAACTTGTCTTGCTCGGACACGACTTGTGCTTTACCAGTGCATGCATACACTGAAGTGTCTCTGCTGTTTGCCTTCTAACAGAATGACCCCTAATAAGGGCTTGAAGTAGAACTATTCCTTTCAAAGCTCGTAAGCACGCCTTGCCTGGTAGATATGAACCAAAAAAAAAAAAAAATGAAATCCAAAACAAAATTCGAAATGAAATTATGGACTAAATATTTTACTAAAGTTGTTGGATTCCTTAACCAGTGCTTTACTAAAATGACACAAAACTTGCATCTAAAATACTGTTAAGTTAGGAAAAGAAGCCTACGTGAGTCAGTATCATAATGTTTATGTTTTTCTTGACAATTGAAGAATAATAGACTTCCTAGTATTCCAAAATGGTAGAACTCCCTAAAAAAGTTATCTTTTTCTTTTGCACCATCTGATTTCATACTCGACCACACTAGCCCTAACGTTTTCCAAGTTGTTTATTTGGACAAATCGATGAAAAATCAATACAAGCATAGCCAATATATACTATACTTGGTATATATCAGTAGATACAAGTATTTTGAAAAGATAACATACCAAAAAGGCATTTCCGAGAAATGCAGACTGGACCAACAGTTGACCAAAATCTTCACTTTACTATGATGTACAGCCTGAGAAATTTGCACATCAAGTGATGTACTGTCTGAACAAATTGAATTTGAAAATCATCTGTGTGCTTTTGTCATCCAGTCAATGCTTCACTTTGTACTGTAATTTCTTCTCGACTGCAAATGCACCTCCAGGATCCAAAGAATGCTTCCGCTTGTGCAGCGATTGATTAGCAGAGCTCTTCTACAACATTTATAATTCATTTTCCGCGGTGAAAAGCTAATCCAATTAAAAAGAAAAGGATATAATAAGGTTAAAGTAAGAATGGTGATAATAATCAACCGAAGTCAAGTTGATTGCAGGAACATATGATAGATGTAAAAAATGAAACATTGTAAATCTAATATATATACAAGTCACATATGAGCAAACTACATTAGTTCATGACAAAGGCTACAACTAGTTTTGTATGGCATTCAATTTATCTGAACTATATTGAAGTAAACAGTCAGAGAAAACATTAATGCAAAGGAAGTAGAGCTAGCTTAAGCGGGTTCAGGTCCTCATCGAGACAAATTTGGGTGCCTATTTTCTTCTTAAAAAAATGCCACCTATTTGCTCTCCTAGGTTAATTTAGTTTTTTCTTAAAAATGAATGTGTCCATGGAAAGGTTTAGAGCTGTTAAAGCTTCAGATAGCTATAATCGAACTAGGCAAGTAGCTAACTGATTTACAGGAAGGAACCAGTTTAATTACATTCAGATTTCACTGCCTAAAAGGGACCAAACAGATCATCTTAAAAAGATTCCCTGGGTAAGGATGATTTAATAGTCTAATAGTGCACAAATCAATCATCCATCCATCACTAACAGGCCAACTAGAAATTAAATCAGAAATATGCCATTAAGTGCAATCACAACTTTGTTTCAGTATGCTTTTGTCTTCTTCTCTTTTAGTAGGTGAGACCAGAGGGAATAGAAGCACTGTAACTGATACTGCAAGGTTGCTACATCAGTGCACATTTAATATGCAGGGTTGCTAACTTTAGCCATGTAATGTCAACAATATTTTTCGTTAATCGTCATATTAAATGCAATGCGTGTATTCTTAAAACGAGAACGTAATGGATGGAATACACTTCTTGTCTTTATGTCATTATGTTGCACTACTGTTTACTGAAAATTGAAGCAAATTGGTTAATGAACAGGCTTGTGGCGAAGACATGCCAACAACAGAAGCTATGTGGCATCCAATGAACAAGTTTTGGTAAACCTTCTATTCTTTTTTGCAGTTTCTGATTCTTCAAGGCTTGTCATTTTCTCCCGAGAAAGACAAAGAACAAGAACAATTGCAGCTCTCCAAAGTTGTGCTCATGAAAGCAGGGAAAATAAAAGAAAAATACTTAGGTAAAAGTATTGTGCATCATTGATGTCCTGGTTCAGGCATTGCATTTAGCCAAATTATAGTTATTATCCCAACATGTAGCAATTTTCAAAAAAAAATCATCACAAAACTGAACTGTAGCAGCTACACTAAACTTCAGGTGTATATGCATTTCTGAACATGGCAACATGAATAATTCATTAATGGGGGCGCCCAAATCCCTGGATACAAAATCTGCACAAAAGAATAAACCTGGTGGAATGCCATGACTTACAGTTTCACTGCTCTCAGCATTTCGTCCTTTTTCTTTGCTTTCCTGCATTCTGCCCTTTTTCTTGCTTCCTTATGCCAACCAAGGATTTAATCCACTTGGATGAGATACCCATGATACTCCTTCCTTCCCTTTCTCTAACTCAATGACCTAAGGCCAGTTTGTTTGCAGTGATTAGTACACTATATAAAGAAGTAAAAGTCAACTTTGTGCTTAAAACTTAAGCTAATACAAAAGGGCGATGGGTACCGAGAAACTCAACATCACAATTGCCGGAATTTAAAGCAATGGCAGTGGCACTAATTCCGACAGAAGCGCTACCACATGCAAGTAGTTGAGACAAGAACCAAGATATACAAAAGTTTCTGTGTGAAGATTGAAAATAAGCATCATCGGCACAATTTATGAAATCAGTGATTAATGCAATAAATAATCTCGCTGATATGATAAGGTGAGTCGGACACCCTTACTATATTCTGTCAGTCATTACTCTATCTGGTGGTAGTTGCCGTTGTCATTGATACCACGGATACATTACTAGTCAGAACGATGACATCAAACTTGACAAACCAATAGCATCTACCATTTAAATCTCTAGCCATTGAACAATATTAGGTATATCATTGTGAAGTTGCTAGAAATCCTTCAAGCATATTCTCAAACAAATTGACACTATCTCAGAATGTATGCCATTACATAACAAAGAACCAAATGAAAGCACGGGTAACCGCCTTATACCACCAAGGAAAACAACCAGCTCTGAGTATGTCCCTTGTCAACTTCTGTAAAATGAAACAAAAGAAGATGGATGATACCACAACCATCATTGAACACAGTTTGCCTGAACAGAACCAGAAAGGTGGGGAAATGACAAATAAGTAAAGGTGCCATTTCACAACACTCGTTATAAATTTGTCGCAAAATACGAGCAGCAGAGCCTTTGAACAAACATACACACGGATTGTCCCAGAAGCCCCAACACTCCCCAAATTTCATCACAGATAGGTATCTAGAGAAATGCAGCAACCCAGCACCAAAGGCTACTTCAACTTGTCCCTTGGCAGGCAGGCACAGAAAACCGAGCAAATCAATCAAGCATAGCCCAGACGGGAGGCGAAATAGAGAGGATCGAGTCATAGGTCGGACACCAAAATCCAGCAAAATGCCAGAAGACGCCCAACGATCCCACCCCTGCAACCGCTCCCGAATCCGACGAAATCCGCACCCAAAACAGAACCAGAGGCGCACATCGGCGGTTGCCACGCCCAATGCCCGATCCCTGGCGCATCAGATGGGGCTGAAGACTCACCTGTGCCGTGCGGAAGAAGAGCGGCCGGGGAGCTTTTGCTTGAGACAGGACTGCCGGGACGAGAGAGCATGCGGCATGCCCCCCTCGGCCCCCCCCCCCCCCCTTCTCTTTTGTTCGTGCCGTGCGCTTGGATTCCGATTTTTTTTTCTCTCTCTCGTTTTACATGCGCTTTTCGTCCCTTTGAAGGGAAAAGTGGGTAAAAAAGGAAAAAGGTAGGTACTCGTTGCAGTTCGATGGAAGGGGCGGGCACATTTTGTACAAAGGCCCTTTGGAAAATGTGCGTTTTTTTTATTTTAGCACGAGCGGTTGTGCGTGGCGATGAGAACGTGGCGGCAGAGGCTGGTTGCGCTGGTTGCGTCGTGGCCTGTGTGTTGTGTCTGGGGGCAGTAGCCGTTAAGAATGGACGGTTGTAACTTGGAAGTGAAGTGAGTACTCGTATCTGACTTCTGATGTGTCATTCATCGTTTAATAGGATGACACATATGGATACAAATGATGAGATCATATAAGAAGAGATCATCTAGTTGAGACTAGTGTACATTATTGCCGGTCCATTGGAAAACCAAGTTAAACTACATGTTAAGCATTCCATTTCATTATTCATCATTATATTGAAAACTAAAAGGTGGCCTTTACACCACGTATCATTTGAATGCTATGGATGGTTCACAAGACCTATGAAATTATGATCCCCCACTTCGCCACTCACAATACATATCATTTAATTACTACTCCTATCAAGTTAAAATTAGCTAAAATTAATCCTAGCTACTCATTAGCCACTGACTCTAGTTAACTAGAAGATATCCCGTGCTTTTTGTTGTGGAGATTGTGAAGAATTTAAAATTAAATTAAGTGGAGGCGACACACATGGCTTTGCATTAAGAAGTTGAAAGTTAGTGGGATAGCATGGTATTAGTGAGAGATGATGTCAATAATTAAATAGGGTGATGTAGATGGTTTACATGTCGAGATAAAACTTGCAATGGGATTAGCTTTAAAAAGTAGGGGTGGTAAAGGGTCCTTTTAATTTTCTTTTATGGAATTTAAAAATCGGGACCGTGAGACTATATAATTTTAAACTAAGAATGGAAAAGGCCGATTGTGAGAGAAGGTAAAACGGTCCGAATCCATTACCACCCCTAGAGATATAGATATTTGAGCTAATTTTTAACTTCAACTAGTGCCTTGCATATGTGAGCTAATTCACTTTCGGACAAAGTTAACAATGACCAGAAATGATGTAAATCATTCACACAACAAACAAGCATGAGTGATCCTCTATTCATTTTAGGGGATCGTCCCACGAAAAATGAAAACAATAGTTTGAGCTACATTTTCATTATACATATGCACCAATATAACAAAAATTCTTACACGCCCACAAGATAAATGTGCTCCAATACCTTCACACACAAAAAAAAATGTGCTCCAATACAAATTTGATCATGCTTTGCCTCTGCAAAACAAACATATCTTTAGGTGGTACTTTTTACACTTTCAAGCATCTACAAAATTAATTATCTTAGCCTTTTGTTAGTTTGAATGAAGGGCACGACTATCTATAAGTGTATTCACCGGGGCTGAGAACAATGCTACCCCAGGCGCCAGGCCTTACTCTGTGCTAGCGACACATACATATGCTTTATGTTCATGGCTATCATCATGGTGTATTTCCTATATTAGATACTCATACTTGATCAATGTAGCATAGTTTCACCTACGAGATCCATGTAGAGTCAAGAACTCAAGATTAATGAGATGAAATATTGGGAACACTAATAGGATGTTTGATGTTGTTTAAGAAATGAGTTAGTTCAATATTTTTTTTTTTTTGGGTTTGTAAAATAGAATGAGTTATCCATGATCACCTTATTTTGCACGAATTAACAATTGGTAATGGCGTGTGAAATAATTTGAGAAATGGACTCATGATATACCATATTTCAAATTAAGTAATTTCTCAAATAAACAAGCTATAAATGTGCAAAATTCTCTCTAGATTGTGGTCTATCGCACATCTCTCCTTGTATGTATGTTCTCCACTCTTTATACATATAGTCTTAGCCAATTTTACTAAAAAGTATGTGATCACCTAGATATTAGAATCCTAATTGATTTATTTATTGTCATGTTCGTGACTCAAACTCACGATCCGTGCTTATACAATTTATATTAAGATATAAATCATGTTGCTAGTAAAGTGCATATAAAAGTACGAGAGAACAAAGTTCTACCCAGTTCATTTAAAAACACTTGACCATAATATATTTTTTTTCTCACCGACAAAAACAAATATAAATCTAGCACTTTATTAACAGAAAACGATAGCCGAACAGCCTGTAAAAGAGGTATGCCCTTGAGGCCTTGACTGATTGTGATCATAATTGCGGTTGCGGCTATGGTCACGGAACATTTGGTTCGACCAAACTCGTTGTATTCCTCCTCCTGTCTCCTCCACATGGAAGCAAAACCCCAATTATTTGCGGAAGCACGAAGCACGTGGGTGAAAGTGAAAGTGCAGTGAGGCAAAGGAAAGCCCCGGCCCTGAGCCCATTCGAGGCCCATTCTGCTAGCCCAGCACGGAGAATACGCGTCCGCTACGGCGTTGACGTACTCGCGGTCGTCTGCAGATCCGACTACAACTAGCAACGCGAATCGGCGGTGGGAAACCCTCTTCGCTTCCCACTCCCGCTCGGCCACCAGCTTTGACCGCCTCCTCCCTCCCCTCCCCTCCGCTCCTGCTCCTCCCCACCCCACTCCCCGCAGGAGCGGCGGCGGCGGCGGCGGCGGCGGCGAGGTTGTATCCCACATCGGCGAGCGGCGGCAAGGCAAGATGTTCGGGCGCGCCGAAGAAGAGCGACAACACCAAGTACTACGAGATCCTCCCAGGGTGCCCAAGTCGGCGTCCCAGGACGACCTCAAGAAGGCCTACCGCAAGGCCGCTATCAAGAACCACCCCGACAAGGGCGGTGACCCCGAAGGTCCGGACCACCCCGATCCCCCCTCTCCCCTCTTGCGATCTGGCCTTGATCCGATCTGCCGTGCGTGATCCGTTGCGGTAGATCGAGGTAGTTCAGGGCAGCCTTTTGCGTTTGGTAGATTTGCCTTCAGGAAGGGGTTGCGTGTTGGTCGGTCTTGATGATTTTAGGTTCGAGGTTCCTCAGTCCTGTTTCCATGATGTGGATCGTTTGGTATATTCGTTGATGCTTCTGTAGCTGGTTTTCAGCTGCGATTGGTAGTTCGTGTTGCATGCGCTAGGTTTGTGGTGGGCGATCCCCGGTCATGTTGTGTACCGTGATTGCGACCTTAGTTGTGTGGGGGATTCGCGAGAACCATCTCCATGTGCTTGCTGCGCTCTGAATCCCAAACAGGTGAAAGAAACCAGCTTTTTAGCTTGCATGCCATGTACAGTTCTCGTGGTCATATATGTTATGATTCACTTCGCGCATGTATATTGGCTAGTCTTTTCTTTTGATGACAGGCAGCTCCGCAGCCGTTCAGGGCTAAACATTTGTAGTTGGTGTTTTCATCATTTTTCTTAGCAGTGCCTGCATTGTTCATTTTGTGCTGGAGGTTGCTCTTGTGACAACTAACTATTGCATAATAGATTTGCTTTATTGGGTGAAACATGCTGTCAGTTGGGGGCCTATGTGTCAAGAGCTATAGGGTTATGCAGTAACCAATATGCATGGTAGTTATAATGGATTTCTCCCCTGCTTTACACTAATGGTGGTGTTATATTGTCATGGGAAGCTTATCCTTCTCGTCACCTGGATGTTTCAATGCGGTATCTGTGGTCATCCAGAAGACGCTCAATATCTGTTTACTTACCCTCGGATATAATGTGTTGTGTGTAGTGTCTTGGAAAATAAGTTCATTCAACTGATAGTAGACCACAGTGTAGTGTTTTCAGTATCCCACTTTATCATGTGGGGTGAGAAGTTACCCTTGTAGTTTCATGGCTGAATTTCATGTAGGAAGTTATCCTTGTCTTGACCCTTGTCCTTGCGTCATGGTTGAAGTCATTGCAGGCGCCACATGGAATGGCAGATAATAGTATGCATCGGTCTAGATGGTTTGTCATCCAATGAATAATTTGGTTGTCCTTTGTATGTTCCGTGCTTTATCTGTCTGTTATGCAGCCTATGCGTTTCTTATCTTGTAAAGCAGACAAGGTTTGCCTGTTTGGTATAATCACCTGGAGATCGTTACCTTTATTTTTTGTGATTTTTTGTGTTTTGCAACTGTTACATATGTGTTTCCA
This sequence comes from Hyparrhenia diplandra, assembly GCA_015847255.1. Lineage (NCBI taxonomy): Eukaryota > Viridiplantae > Streptophyta > Magnoliopsida > Poales > Poaceae > Hyparrhenia > Hyparrhenia diplandra. Next base: position 39,808 of record JADLZK010009016.1, on the reverse strand, counting down.
CCACATTATTTGTGCCAGTAATATTGTTTTTGCATGCTATACAAATTTTCCATTCCTTGCTTATCTTGTATATCTTTTGTATGTTCCCAGGCTTTATCTCTCTGTTTTTGCAGCATATGCAATTTCTTATCGTATAAAGCTAGGTTTGCCTGTTTGGTATAATCACGTGGAGATCATTATTCATTAGTTCTTTTGTGTTGTATACTAACTTGTTTTTTGAAAATTGCTAGACTGCCCTTGTTTTAAAGTCTAATTGCTTGTTTGCCCTCATTTTGTTAACTTTGCATGTTTGCTTGTTTTAAAGTCTTCCAATTGCATGGTTGCCCCCAAAACAGGGAAAACAGGGGCAACCATGCAATTGGAAGACTAAAAACACGGGCAAATATGCAAAGTTAAAAAAAAATAAGGGCAAACGAGCAATTAGACCTCAAAACAAGGGCAGTCTTGCAAATGGCCCATTTTTTTGTATGTTACAGCTGTTACATATGCATTTCCACCACATTATTTGTGCCAACAATATTGTTTTTGCTTTCGCTATACCATTTTTTCACTTCTTACTTGCTTATTATTGGTTTATATGATGATAATTTTGTTTAGTAACAAAAATATATAAAGTGACGGATGTAAAAATATATGTTCCCTTCCTCAAACTGATTCATTACATCTGCTAAATTTCTATTTTGATCCATGATTTTTTTAGAGTAAAAGCTTTATTTTTTAATCCATTTCAGTTCAAGGAGCTCGCACAAGCCTATGAAGTTTTGAGCCGACCCAGAGAAGCGTGAGATTTATGATCAGTATGGTGAAGATGCCCTTAAGGAAGGAATGGGCGGATGAGGAGGCCATGTTGATCCATTTGACATCTTCTCATCATTCTTTGGACCCTCTTTTTGGAGGTATTGCCTGGTGCTACCCATATTCATCTGTGACTTTTTTTGTTATGCTCCTTCAATCAATGTGATTAACTGGTGTTTATATGTTTTCTCTACAGGAGGTGGTGGAAGCAGCAGGGGAAGAAGGCAAAAGGAGGGGAGAAGATGTAGTCCACCCACTTAAAGTTTCTCTGGAAGATCTTTACAATGGCACCTCAAAGAAGCTCTCTCTTTCACGCAATGTCATCTGCTCCAAGTGCAAGGGGTTAGTTCTGTTTGCCCTCCCTAATTAATCGAATCATTTTTTTTAGAAAACCTCTGGTTGAGCGTTCTTTCTTTTTTTTTCAGCAAGGGCTCGAAGTCTGGTGCCTCAATGAGGTGCCCTGGTTGCCAGGGCTCAGGCATGAAAGTCACGATCCGCCAGCTGGGGCCTTCCATGATACAGCAGATGCAGCAGCCTTTACAACGAGTGCAAGGGGACTGGAGAGAGCATCAACGAGAAGGATCGCTGCCCAGGGTGCAAGGGTGAGAAGGTCGTTCAAGAGAAGAAGGTTCTCGAGGTTCATGTTGAGAAGGGGATGCAACACAGCCAGAAGATCACCTTCCCTGGTGAAGCTGATGAAGCGGTATGCTTGTTTAAGCATCAGTGTGATAAGATCTAGAAGTTGCTTTTTTATGATTTCAAAACTATATTTGATACATTATGTTACTTGCAGCCTGATACCGTCACTGGAGACATTGTATTCGTCCTCCAGCAGAAGGATCACTCCAAGTTCAAAAGAAAGGGTGAAGATCTCTTTTATGAGCACACCTTGTCCCTGACTGAAGCTCTCTGTGGGTTCCAGTTTGTCCTTACACATCTGGACAACAGGCAACTTCTCATCAAATCAAACCCTGGTGAAGTTGTTAAACCTGGTAAGCCCTTTCTCTTGTAGATAGACCTCAGCTGTCACTTTGTGCTTCTGCAGCTGTATCTGTTTCTGATCCTTGTTTCTTAAATTTGAGCAGACCAATTCAAGGCGATAAACGATGAGGGGATGCCAATTTACCAGAGGCCTTTCATGAAGGGGAAGCTCTACATTCATTTCACAGTGGAGTTCCCTGACTCACTGGCACCAGAGCAGTGCAAGGCTCTCGAGGCAGTACTTCCACCAAAGCCTTCTTCATCCAAGCTAACCGACATGGAGATAGATGAATGTGAGGAGACAACTATGCATGACGTGAACAACATTGAGGAGGAGATGCAGGAAGCAAGCTCACGCTGCCCAGGAGGCGTACGAGGAGGACGACGAGATGCCGGGCGGAGCCCAAAGAGTGCAGTGCGCGCAACAGTAAACAGACTATCATCAAGGCAATTGGCAGGGTTACCCTTCAAGCGTGAGAGTGGTCTCTTGTTTTTGCTGGCGCTGAGATGAGAAATAGGAAGCTGAATTCTACCCCTGCAAGCAGGGAATGTATCCTTTTGCTGCAACTGAAAAAATGCTATCCAGGCATAGCTGGCTACGTTTTAACTTCTGTTTGTGAGACTTGCTAGATTGGTGGATTCAATATTTATGGGTGCACGTAATGTTTGTGGAATGCTACTGTATAACGCACATATGGGTGCAATGTCTGTTGCATTGTTGTCAGAATGACATCTTCGTTGCACATCGGTACACATTTTTTTATGTAATGCCTAATCGTGTGCTAATCAGCAATATTGGAATGGTCTGTTTGATGATGCCTGAAAATGTAATATACTTATAGATCATAATAATGTACTGTTTGACTGTTGAGAAAGAACATTCATTGCGGATGAATGAAGAAGAAATGGTGAACAAACAGGGTTGGATGGAATGAAGAAGAAATGGTGAAGAAATTAAACAGGCTAGCGTGGTTGGATGGTGACATGGAATTTCATGCCCAGTTTGCAGTAGTTGCCGATGCTGCATTGGTAGTAGCGCATGCCTTCGTAGTCGAGCGGGACGACGGCCGGTGGGACGCGGAATTCGTTGTAGGTGTCGTCGGCGGTGCAGTCCTCGTACTCCCTCCTCGACACCTGCACCACGTCGTAGAACCCTATCGGGAACCTGAACACTGAACACGCAGGATGCTGGTGACTGGTGAGTGCTGTTGCATCATAAACAATCAATCGGCAGACGGACGGACAAGAGAAGAGAAGAATTCAGTCACCGAGGTTGTCGCCGGCGTAGAACGTGGTGTTGTAGGACCAGGCGAGGTACTGGCCGTCGCGCAGCGGGATGGACCACATCGAGCCCCCGACGACGTGGTCCGTCGCGGCCGTCACGTCGACGGTGAGAAGGACGGCGATCAGGAGCGTGGGCGTGGCCATGGTCGCCGCGCCGGGCGTCCCCATCCTGGATTGATGATGTCTGTTGGGTCCGACTGCGATGGCCGACGCCGAATGAATGCGCGGGAGTCCAGGACAAGACCAGAGAAGGAAACCGCTGTTGATGCTGTTGCTTTGGATGGAGCGGTTCCTGCCAAGTTGGAGCGGTTACCGTCCCCAGCGACGAGAAGACAAGGGAAACCTGGCTGGCTGTGGCCGTCGTTATCGCAGGAGATGCAGGTGAAAGTGCCGGGGCATGGACGGCTGGACGCGTTCGGTTTCTGAATTTCCGATGGTTCCCGTTTTCTCGAGGAAAGTACGGTGCAGTTCACTCGCAAGGTCATCGTCAGGAGAAACGGGACGGGACGGAACGGACTGACCAGTCATCACAGTCAATGAAGACGCCAACAGATGCAGCACAGTCTAGTCTAGAGAAGAAACCATTGGGAAGGCACTGCACTGCACTGCAGCCGGCACTGCCGTGTGCTGGTGAAGAAGCAAAAAGGAAAAAGCGCGGCGTGGAAAGGCCCTTCGAATTACCCAAGTTTTGACGACAATACAATTGCGCGCCGCAAGAAAAGGAGGAAACTTTCTAGGAACACCACCACACCACCCATCGCTCTCTATCTCTCTCGAAACGATCTATATCTAGATATATACCAGCAGTCCAGCAGCAAGAACGCCGAGCGTGCCAAGAAAGCACGCACGCACTCGCCGTCCCTCGCGTACTATTGCGAGCATGGGCCTCGACGCCGCCTCGGCGATCGCGGTCGGCGCGGCGGTGGCGCTCGCGGTGGTCATCGTGGCCATCGTCGTCGCCGCGTCCGCGGGAGCCTGCGGCGGCGGTGGCGGGCCACCGGCAGGCGGCGCCGCGGTGCACGACGTGGAGCGCGCGCTCGGGGACGCCACGCTCGTGACGTACGAGCAGGCGCGGGCGGCCGCGGCTGGGAGCGCGTCCGCGGACGACAAGGAGGAGGGAGGCCCCGCGCTGCGCGCTCTGCCTGTCGGAGTTCGCCAGCAGCAGCGGCGGCGGCAAGGCGGGCGAGCTCGAGCTCGTGCGGGTGGTCTCGGCGTGCGGCCACTTCTTCCACGCCGGGTGCGGCGTCGACGCCTGGCTCAGGGCGCGCGGGACGTGCCCGCTCTGCCGAGCTGACGTGTGGACGCCACCGCCGCGGCCCGAGTGCCCGCCGTTGCCGGCGCGATCCGGCGGCGCCACAGTGGGCTCGCGTTAGTGTTCCAGTTAATGTGCTACAGAGCATTTTCTCACCCACTTTTCGTTGTTGATTAGCGAGCCGTAGGATTTTGTTTTACAGAGGATTCTTTGGCTTTGGCACACTATTTCAGCGGCAAAGCTTCTTTCTCTGATGTAAAAAACAAAACAACAAGAAACCATTCTTTCTGTGTCGATTGGTGACAACAAATCCACTTTTTTGTTTTTGTTTTTTTTTTTTGAAATGCAGAACATCCACTTTATAAACCTGGAAGTGGAAGGTATTTTTGGAGATGGGCTAAAGTCACAAATTGCACCACTTTATAAAGCTGATTAATGCCAACAGTTGATTGCACCCAAAAAAATGTTTGTGTTTGTGGATAAACTTTGAACCTCCAATCAAATATTCAAATCAAATAATTACATTTAGCTATGGAGCGAGGACAACATATCGCAGAGAATCATTCATTATACAACCAATGCATATACAGGGATAGGACAAATCCCTAGAAAATACTGCTGCTTACAGGATCTGAAGGAGCATACCATGTGGACCTCAAATGGGTCACCAAACTTGCATCAAGAAGAGGCCAGCAGGTTCTTGAACCATAACACTGAGTTCTTTGGGTATCTCTTGAGATTGTTGTCGCAGTCCACAAAGTACAACCCGAATCTCGAGGTGTATCCAGCAGTCCACTCCCAGTTGTCGAGAAGAGACCACACAAAGTACCCTCTAACGTCGCAGCCATCCTCCCTGCATTGTTCAATGGTGAGCAGACCTTATTTTTCATAACTTGAGTTGTATTATTCCACCGTTAGTTTTGTATCCATCTGGTGAATGTAAGATAAAGGACTAGTGCTAGTACCTGATTGAGGCAGCTAGGTTCGTCAGGTAGTCATTGTGGTACCTTATCCTCTTGTCATCCTTGAGTGCACTTTTCAGGGAGATGAAGGGACTGTTGCTGTCGTCCATTCCTAAATCAACAGAGAATGTTTTGTAAGTTTCTTATTTTTTTTCCTGTAGTAATGAGTGTTAGAAATACTTTTTTTCGATTGAGTGTTGAAATACTAGTGGCGCAGATTTTAATGAGATTACAAGTTAAATGTCTGAAGAGATGACAATTTAATTTGTCTCAGGAGAGATGTCTGCACTTGCCATTTTCTGTTATGTACACCGGAGGGGTATTGTATCTGTCCTGACATAGTTCATTAGGCTCCTCATACTGGCAGGTACAATGTACAGCCATATCGAATTAGCCTGCATGGATCGAGGACAGGCAGTTTGGTGAATTTGCAGGTCACATGCACAGTAAATTCAGAGAAAGAAAATCAGTGCTGCAGCCTATATTCGAGTCTCCTCTTTTACTTCATTCTTTAAGATATAAGAGAAAAATGCTGTCACGCTCTAAAAAAAAAAGAAAAAATGCTGTCAAATCTAGTCATGTCCTCTAATATTCCTTTGCATTCCGAAAAGATTTACTGAAAGCCAAAACTCACCCTATCCCCGATTGGCTTTCCATTTCTGAAGGCTGAAAAACGTGAAGAAAAAAAAAAAAGTTTAGCAAGAACCACTCAGACAATCATTCAGCAGAGGGAGACAAAAAAAAGTTTGTTTCTTAAACTCTTAACAAAAGATGATGCCAACTTACGGAGGCTAATAGTTCCTGTGTCTGCCAAGGTATTATTTAGCAGTGTCGCAACGACTGTAGACTCGTCATCCTGGGTATAGAATGTGGTGTAGTGATTAATCCCCATGAAGTCCAGCGACCCCTTCACAAGAGCAGCCTCTTCAGCTGTGAACATGGGCAGCCTGTTTCCCTACCCTCGACCTCATTATCTCCGGGTAGTCACCAAAGAAGAAAGGATCCGCAAACCTTCAATTTCAGATTAATCTATCATCTTAGCAAATAACTTCACACAAACATACAACTACAAAGTCTGAATTTATGAACTATACTATGTATGTTCAATTGTTCATGATACCACTGTACACAGCTTAGATCCAGGAAAGTCCTTGGGAATTTATGAGCAGAATAATGTGTTGGTGAACCTCACCATCCTAGCTGGAATTCTTGTGCCCTTTTCGTCGCTTCCAGAATCTGCTGTGGAGTTTTGACATCGGCTCGTACCAGATGACATCAAAAGATATCCCCAGCTGTCCGTTCTGTGTTGCCTGCATAAGAAATGGACCTCAACACCAAGTTCAAAGCTTGATTTCACACTATTCCACATTGTCGATATATGCTCTTTTGTGTTGGATAGCTTTAGTTTTCAAATGAAAAACAGATACTTCAGACCTTGTACTTCTTCGTATAAATGTTCGCAACTGCGGCATGAGCCAAGATGATGTTGTGGGCAACTATGTAGGGTTCAGTGCTTGAGTTGCCTTCCTTGCAGTAGAGATGGAGGAGCACCGAGCAGCGCCCTGGTGCCTGCATTCCAGAGTCGTAGCCCTGAACTGTAACAGTGTGTGGCTCGTTGAAGGTTATCCAGTGCTTCACCCTGTCTCCGAACGCCTTGAAACACACCTCAGCGTACACCGCATAATCATTGCTGCCGATATACGAGAGTCTGATTATTAGTGGCCAATCATGCTAGATACAGTACAACTGAACCACTGAAGCTGCGAGGCTTTATTCAAATCTATCGAGCGTGTGACAATGACTCACATGATCTGCCTGTCAAGCCACCCAGCGTACTTGTCTTCCAGGGCCTGGGGAAGGTCCCAGTGATACAATGTTACGTAGGGCTCTATCCCTGCAAGAATGTTTCACCTTGTCAAGACTTTTGGAGCTAATTTGGATGAAGTAGTTACTTTGATAAATCCACAAATTCAGTCTTGGAAGTTGGGTCCAATTTGTAAATCTTTAAGTATGGTGATGTTTTATGTTCACCTTTTGCAAGTAATGCATTGATCAGGTTGTTATAGTGGTCAATGCCTGCCTGATTAATCTCGCCAGAGCCATCTGAGGAAAAATCATAATTAGGATATCACTGTCAGTGTGCTGAATTGATCTTCGATAATCTATAGTTAAAAGTGTATGTGAGCATTGCATAGAACTGCATATAGTATAGAGTATATAGTCTGGCAAAGCCTGAAACACAAACTTGGGAAAATCCTAGGCCAAGCAATTGAAAATCTGTATGCATCCATTCCCATGTCTGCCATGAGTTGAATATCCTCCTGAATTAGTATATATATCAAGAAGAATTTTTAGTTTTTGGGCATTGGACATAAATTCTCTACAGTAAAGTATGAGTGCTAGATAATAGTTTCACCTCAAAACGGTGGTATTGATCGACTGCCACATCTGCATTGCTAAAGTCAACGATCTTTCCTGCACAAGGGCAAAGAAGTAATTGCCTTACAATGTTGAATAACATATGATTATGAATTTCCCAACTACAAAAAGAGCAAAGTGCAAATTGTTTCCTTTCTTTTTTGTGTCATCCACATCAAGTCTCGATCTATCGGCTTCTTGAAAGATATAGTTATATTGATGCTAGTAGTATTACTAGCCTACTAGCTAAAACTTTTTTGTGTTCCAAACTCATTCAAACAAATTCATGGGTCCAGAAACATCTAAAACTATATATACCATATAGGCATATACATTTGAATGGATTATTGAAATTATGTAGTGGCACGAGGGCCTAACAGATTTGAAACTTGTCAGCTAAATTTTCATTTCCAATAAATTGGATGCATTGCATGTTGCATCATTTAAACTGAATCCTCATCCAAGAGCCCTGAAAAATCCTACACATATAATTAGACATGGTCAAACGAACAGAGACTCGAAGTTACCAAATGTGTGAGCAAATGTGTCCCAGATAGCAGGTCCTCTTCCATCATCCTTGACTGCTCCCTCATACTGTAAAAAATAGAAATAGAATAAAAAAGCTTGACACAATTAATCCTTCGCGTACAGATGAATCAGCAGCACAATCTTGACACCTTGCATGTAGAGGACGCAAAGCATCTCTAAGAGATTAGCCAAAACAGACTAGTCAAATTTGATGATTTAGCTACTCTCTAAAATAGATTTGACAAAAAAAAAAAAAATACTAGAGTGCTCCAACAGACTCTAAAGGATAGCTAGTGAGGTAGGCTATCTAAAAGTAGAGAGCGAAATAAGGTGGGATGGAGAGCTAGCCTATGAAGAGTCTGTTGGAAGCAATTTTATCTTAGTAATAGCTAAATTTAACTTTAAAAAGTCATTTGGCTAGTCTCTTGGAGATACTTATTATTTTGCAACAAATGATTATTAATTGGTTATATTTTATCAGACCGAATAATTAATAATTTATGTTCGATCCATCACTAATGCTACATAAAACCGATAAATAAAACCCTCTTAATAAGTACCAATTGAAAAATCATCTGTAGCTAGAACCACACCTACGAATGAAGCTGTGGAAGAACGTGGAACTCACCTGGTACGCAGAAGTAGCAGTGCCGAAAAGAAATCCTTTTGGAAAGCTATTCCTCGTCAGATTCTTACTGCTTTGCGCTGTGCATCCTTCTTGTGGTATCATCAGCAGAACAAGCAGCAGCACTACTACTAGGACTAGGACGTTGCATTGCCCTTCCTTCATCATCGTCTCCATGAGAGAGAGAGAGAGAGAGAGAGAGAGAGAGAGAGAGAGCTTCTGTAGCAATGCTGAGGTCCGAGGAGGAGAATGCGTTATGCGTGGACAGTACTTGTAGAGAAGAAGGAGAGATGAAGAAGGGAAAGCTACCATATCCCATCCGGAATGCGTTATGCTTTTGCTTTGAATGAGAGAAGTATGGCCGGCGCATGAAATGTGATTGCTTACGATGATCGATCGAGATGCAGTTGGGATGGAGTCGCAGGCCGCCAGCAGCAAAAAGACCCAAAAAGTGAGAAGGGAAAAGCTCGTCTCGTTCGTCCTTATCCCATCCGAAACGTACCCACAGAAAGATTGTGCTGCCGTGTGACGATTATTTATTTCAATGGTAAATTAAAACAAGTAGCTAGCCACATCAAAACAGTTAATAATATTTTTCTCTCACAACAAATCAGCACCAGCCAGCTACGGATATTTTTCTTAACATTTTCAACGAATAAGTCATGCACATGTGTGGCAGACTTGCAGTAAGCTATACTGGCAGTTTGGCACAATTTGTTGGGAAGTTCGTGAGGAGGCCCCAAAATAGCCCTCCTTTACTAGAGGTCACGAAGAATATTCCATGTTAATTGACTTAATTCTCACTAGATGTATAAGAAAAAAAAAAAAAAATCCTAAAAAATATGATAATAATCATAAACATGTGGCCTTTAATTTGGTGTACTCTAATAATCATCCATTTTACTTATAAAAAATATACTCCTATGACATCATTATAAATTATTAAAATCCGGTAGCACTTCTACTGAATAGCAGAAACCACTATAAAAAAAAAGTATTCCTCAACTCGGCTCGTTGGCGTGAGATACTAATTGTGTATTCCTAATGTATTCCAGTAATTATTTTTGTAAAGGAGAGAGGTTATAATGTTTAGGCATGACGTCACCATGAAGTCCCTTCGAAATAGAGACTGCAGAGAGCACGGCTTTCCAGCTTGGCCTTGCTGGTCGCTGGCGATTCGGGCGCATCACAGCCGCGAAACGCTATTCGGCGCCGCGACGGCGGCGCGGCGTGGTGGAACAATGAAAGAAGGGGTGGGGGGGGGCAGGGGTAGCAAAAAGCCGTGGCCGGGTGGTAGACGAGGCAACACCGCTGCCCCCGAGATTAGGGTTCCGGGTGAGGTGGACGAATCAGCGGCCGGCGACGGTTTAGGGTTGCGGCGGGTCCCCCTGCCTCCATCCATCCCCGCCGTAGAATCCGGCCGGCAGGCGGGCGGCGGTGGAGGTTCGCCGACGGCCGGTGAGCGCCGCCCCGGCGGGCCAGGGCTGGACCCATCCGGTTGGGTATGGGTAGGCGGCGGGGCGTCGAGGTCGCCCATGGCCGGCGGTGCCGAGCTCGAGGTGGCGGCGGGTCGCCGGCGGGGGAGAAGGAGAGCGGGAGGGGAGAAGGTGACGCTGCCGACGCCCTAGGGGCTTCGCCAAGCGCAGGGCGGAGGCGGCGGGGTAGGGGCGTGGTCACGAAAGAAGGGGCGCTCGGGCGTGGGACCTTGGTACGGGAGGGTAGCGGCGGGCGGTGTGGTCGCATTCACAATGGGACGGGCTTGGCGAAGTTTTGGCGGTTTTGGCTCGCTTACTATTGGATGGGTGAAAAAAGATGACACTATAAAACGGGTTAGGGCTAGTTGGGTTGGATTGACACAAACGGGTTGGGCGCCCTTAGGTCATAGATCGATTATGCGTAAGTTGCATATCATCTTCCGTCGTGACTTCGGGTTGTCACATTGAGCCGGCGTGGTGGGTGGGACGGGTGGTAGTTATGCTCTTGAAATATGTGTAGGGGCGGGTTCAACCCCCTAGCATTCCGATGTGGTCGGGTCGGGACTGGGGAGGGTCACCAAAACTGCCAGCAATGGCGCCGAAAGAGGCGGCGCAATTTTGCGGAACGGGCAGGGGTGCTCGCCTCGGCGAGTGAGTGTAGCAAACGACTTGTAGCTACGAACCATTGTGGTATATAGTTACGGGCCCGGCCAGCTGCCCCGGCGCGAGACGATGGCTCTGCGTGGGTTGGGCATCGACGGCCGCCGTGGGGCGTGACCATATCCACCACGCAACCAGGCGAGAATTGCACACCGAGGGCCCGATCACCTAAAACCTCCACGCTACCGCCGAGGCTTAAGCTACACTATGACTAGTGGGTGCCTAATCACCCCTAAATTTTGAAAAAAATCAGTTATAATGACTAAAATTTCACCATATAGGCACCCCTATAACATAAGTTTATGCACTCATAAAAAAAGTAAACACACCCCCGCCGATCTCCTCTAGCTTCGCCAAATCGGCGGCCGCTCAGGACCCGCCATGAACCGGTTGGGCTTGGGACTTCCGTGTCGCCCCGTTGACCTCAAAGGCAGTGGTAAAATCGGGAATTGGGAAAAGAAGAGCAACTCCTATCTGGGTTAACGACAGTTGATCTCATATAGAATGTAAAACAAATTACATGGCACTTATATCCAAACCAGTTTTTCAATGGCTTCTACGGCATCGTTGAATCATTCGACGGAATTTCTCTTTGATTATAGGCTTATGGCAGTGGCCAACGGGCTGCAGCCAACAATATTGATTCACTGCAAGGAAAGCAAGATGCCGCCGTTATGTTCTTGACCATGCTGACTGTCGTTGGCCTGCCCGGCCCAATGCGAGCGGCCGTTTGTTTGTGACCTCCGACTGAGATGAGAAATCGCAGCTGCGGATGCCGAGATCTGCTCCAAACTCGCTCTCTGCTGACGACTTTGACGAGTGGAACCAGGCAGTACAGGTAGAGGTAGGGGGTGCATGGATGAACTGGTCGCCGCCTACCACTCGCGTCGCGTGCCACCGTGTCGCCGTTTACCCCTGGCAGGGCTAGGGGTCAACTGGCCAGTGTGAACTGTGAAGCATGGACGGACATGGCCAGTGACACCTTAAACAATGACCAATCTGATAGTAGAACACGGATCCGCAGTTATAAGTGCTGGCACAAGAGCGGTCCGTCAGAAGGAAAGGAAAAAGACAAGGGAGGGGTTCACACTTCACACACACGGTTGCGGCATAACATTACCAGACGAGTATTTTTTTTTCCTGACTGCAGTGGACTAAATCAAAGTTGCCAGTTGTACATAATTTTTTTTTTTAAAAAAAGAGTGCCTTCCAAACAGAATTGGGAAATTGTAAGAGTTTTGGTTATAACGACAATTTCGTTTTTCAGACTCACTGACAACCTACATTTTAGTAAAATTTTCATGAACTTTTGAAAAAAAATCGGACCCAAATTTGATGGTTGAACCTACCGGTCCCTGGCCTTGCGACAGGTAGTCCCAAACAAAACAAACCCTGCCTGCCAAACCATCATAGCCTATCCTGGAAGTCTGAAGACAAACAAAACAAACAAAGCAGAGCTTGGAATGGAATGGAATGGAACTAAAAGTTGAGGGAGCCGGTGCTATTGCCCTTGCACGTTTTGACATTGCACGTTTGGACAAGAGGCCAGGGTAATTTGTAGTAGAACAACTCCACCTAACCCGCGTCTCGTTGGCAAGGGGGCAACGACCAACGCCGTATTACTATTGGGCGCCCACGCCCAGGCAATGTTCTGTGCAGGTCAATCGGCGGCCGGTGCCCATCTGCAGCCCCGGCAAGGTGTGGAAAGAGGAGATGGTGCCGTGCGTGGACCTGTACTCGTAAACAATTCATGTGGTCCGTCGTCCAGCCAAACCAAAAGAAAAGAAAAGGGGACGCAGGAGTAGTTAGAGCGAGCTAGTAACCGCTCTAAGCAACATTAGTCGAGTCGACCACTGGTGGATTTTGACAAGTAGGAGCTGTACATTTTAGGGAACAATCCTAAAAGAAAAAAAAAACGCAAGTCGTACGCTGGTTTGTCACCGCGCTAGTAGCGTGATTTCCCCCAGGCAATCCAAGCTCGTCCAAGTTCCAACTGACCAGAGCAACTCGGCCGGATTATTGCTTGCCGCTGACGACGAACTCCCCGGTGCCGGTAGAAGTGGAACTCGAACCGTCCGGCGATCGATCTCGTCGGCACAAGTCGTCGCCGTCGGCGTCCGCCGTAGCCGCGTGCCGCCGGGTCGCCGACCAATCAAAAGCTTGCTAACGGCCAAACGAAGACGTAAGTACTAAGTAGGTCGCCATCACCAGAGTACGTTCGAGCGCTTCTCTTCTTTACGCGTTCTGGTTCTAGAAACGAACAATTGTGGGGAAGAAAGAGACGGCAACAAGAACCCTCTTTTGGTCTCTCGAAAAGTTGTAATAACGTACGACAATTATATGTACTCAAACTCAACTCAACTCAAGGAATTATGGATGAAAGACAGCAGGAAATCCTCTGACACTTTCTACGAACAACACCCACCCACCTCTCTCGCTATCTCTTTCCGTTGACGACCAACTGAGGCTTATACTAAACAAACACTCATCAATGAGCTGATCTTATACTACTATATAATAGCACTGATACTGATACCAGCAGCTGCGCAGCAACGACCAAGAAAGACACAACCGCCACGCGCATTGCTCGTACCGGCCACCGGCGCGCACCGCCCAGCAGCAGAGCAGCAACCAGGCAACCGACCGGCATGACCCCCGACTTGGCCTTTGTGCTGGAGATGGCCGCCGTGGTCTGCTTGGTGGTGCTCATCGTCGTCATCGTCGCCGCCGCCGCGGGCGCCTGCGACGAGCCTGTGGCCTCCGTCGTCACGGGGCGGCGCGCCGCGGTGCACGACGTCGAGCAGGCGCTCGGCCCCGCCACGCTCGTGACGTACGACCAGGCCAAGAGAGGGGACCGCGTCGGTGCCGACGCCTGCGGAGGGCATCAGTAAGGCGGACGGCGTCGGCGTCGGCGACGAGGAGAGGCGCCGTGGTGCGCCATCTGCCTGTCGGAGTACGCCAAGGGCGACGAGCTGGTGCGTGTGCTGCCGGCGTGCGGCCACTTCTTCCACGCCGACTGCCGCATCGATTGGTGGCTCCGGCACCGCGGGACGTGCCCGATCTGCCGCGGAGGGCTTCGGCCGCTGCCGGCGTGCCCGCCGATGCCGCCGCGTGTGGCCGGCGCCGCGACGGGCCGCGGTAGGGGTGAATGTGAATCACCCCAGCTCAGCCCGCTCGCATTGTTGATTTCTTGGTTAGTTGTTAGAGTTTGCACGGTGCACATGGGCATGCACAAGCTGAGGTCAGCCATCCGCTGGTTGTGCGTTCTTCGATTTTTGGAACTACGAAGCTTGAAACATTAATATTTGTTAAATGGTTATCTAATTTTAAATTTGTTTGTCACGATTGTATTCTTTACCTTCAAAACAAGATCTCACGCGGCTATGATGATTCAATGAAGAAAAAAAGAATAAAATCGAGGCCCTACCACGTCATTCATACACAAAGTTATAGTGGACCTGGCATCTGTTAGAATTTTGGCTTAGTCACCATCCAAATATGTTACGCAGAGAGAAAGTTGTACTAGTCCGTGGTACTGTATTGACTGTGATGATAGATTGGACTGAGGTTTTCCTCTGTAAACAACGACTAATCAACTGAACATTGGCTCTTCGTCTGCGTGTGGACTGGACCATTTCTTTTACTAGGATACGACTTCTTGAAGCTGCTAGATGCGAGGTTTGAGATTTTTCAAACTAACCAAGACATCATGATTAGTTCGTTTTGAACGATGAAGACATAAGCCTCCTGCAGATTGCAGTGGTCTGCGTGTGGACCTGGCCAGTTCTAGTTATGATTTTCTTATGACTCCTTGAAAGCCCCACTTGTGTAGCCAGCATTACAGGCTGTTAGATTCATGCAGTTGATCAGGTAGAAGCCAAGACTTTTCACAACAATGGAGTTAGATCCAGGTTGGACAGAACATTAGAAATTGAAGTAACCAATTTGGAAGCAAACATCGTGTTTGGTGAGGCCAACTGACTGAACGAAACACAGAAGTACGAATTAAAAGCAAGCCAGAGGATGATGCCTTTGCCGGTCACCCTGGCTGAATTCCAACTCCAGTTTTCTGGAGCAGAGGAGTGCATGTCAAACCACCAGACGTTGAATGATATACACATCTCACGCATTCTCCAGATATATTTGACACAATTAACTTTTTTTTTTTAGATTATTTGACACAATTAACTACAAACTTTTTTTATGTTAACAGATAATACAATACAACTATTTGGTGGCAACAGAAATCGAGTCCACCACGCGGGGGCGAGGTGTTGTAGGCCCACCACTACGAGGGCGCGCACCCAAATCTCCCTGGTGAAAACACAGGCGCCGAGGAGGTGGTCTTGAGTCTCGTCTCCCCTCGTCGCAAAGCAGCGGTCGGCGTCCGGTTGCAATCCATGCCGCCGCCCGGTCTGCAGTCCACAGTCTCGTGTAGGGCAAGCCAAAAGAAAAACTTCACCTTCAGTGGAGCACATGCAGCCTGCACCTCGCTGCGCCCGCCAAGGTTGTCGCGCCGAAGAAGAAGCTCTCAT
Organism: Hyparrhenia diplandra; assembly: GCA_015847255.1. Classification (NCBI taxonomy): domain Eukaryota; kingdom Viridiplantae; phylum Streptophyta; class Magnoliopsida; order Poales; family Poaceae; genus Hyparrhenia; species Hyparrhenia diplandra. Next base: position 24,293 of record JADLZK010009016.1, on the reverse strand, counting down.
ACGCTGAAGAACTGGAGTAGTTTCCGCCGGGGTCCAGCGCCACACAAATTGATCTTGCACGCCCGCCTCCTCGTAGTTCGACGTCGAGCAAGATGTCCTAAAGTGCCGCTGTACTCCCACAGGACTGCCGCCGCTTTGGGGGCCGTGATGTCCTCACCCAACGGCGACCGGCGTGGGCATCCTTCACCGTACGCTTCCTATGTCCGGAGCCGACCGCACAGAAGAGGTTGGGCGCAAATGTGCAAATTGCCCCCATCGGGCAACCGCTTGTCCGGCCCGGGAGAATCCGCGCCACCCGGCCCCCCCACGCGGCACACTGACGGAGGCCCCCAACATAGGCGGTCCACCACGCCGAGCCCGGGAAGGCAAAGCCAGCCCGTGGAGCCTCCGGGTTGGTCCTCCTCATCCACTCCCAACGCAGGCGGAGAGCAAAGCCAAGGACCTTGAGGTCCGGAAGACCAAGGCCGCCCAGGGGGCTTCGGCAAGAAAGCGACCTTCCGGGTGACCTCGCACTTCCCCGCGGCAACCTCGCTCGAACCCGCCCATAGGAACGCCCGACGGTGCCCGCCAATCTCCTTGACGCCCAAGGTGATAGTGTGCGGCAGATGGAGACGTGCACGGTATTGCCGAGAGTTGTCTTGGCCAAAGTACACGGCCCATGGTGTTCTTCTCGTGCCTCCCTTCTAGGTGGGAATCCTACCGCTACCTTGTCGACAATGGCCTCGCTCCCCGGACACACTATAGCCTCGGTGATCGAGAGTGGCGCTCCCAAATAGGTCACCGAATGGCACCACACGGCAAGGGAACACACGAGCACATCGGCAACCACCTCATCGGAGCAAATGGATGGGCGTGATGGAGCACTTGTCCGTGTTGGTGTGCAAGCCGATGCCCCAAAGAAAGAGCTCCAGGATGCAAAGACACACAACCGAAGTCCAAAGCGCACGGTGCGAGGAAGATGACGAGGTCGCCGGGCGCACAACGAAGCCCCGTGTTTGATAGCGCAGCCGGGGGTGAGCCGCGCGGCTCTGGCCGGCCTCTCGAGGAGGGAATTTAGCACCTCCATGACAATGACGACAGCAGCAGCCGGGCGAGAGGGTCGCCTTGACGCAGCCTCCCCGGCGCAGTAGATGACGCTCGCCCGGCGGCCATTGACGAGGACTTTGGTCGTCGCAGTGGGCGAAGGGCGAGATCCGGGGCCGCGCGTGGGGCAACCCCAAATGCTTTAAGACCTCCAAAAAAAAGCCCATGACACGTGTCAAAGGCCTTTGCGAGGTCCACTTTGAGCAAAGATCATGGGGTCCGCCGAGCATGGGAGCCAACGACACGCCCGCCCCGCACCGTGGGAAGTTCTCATGTATCCTCCTACCGCGGATGAAGGCGGACTGGTTCGGTGCACAATCTCGGACATCCAAGGGCGCAAGCCCTCGAGCGCCGTGCCCTTAGCGAAGAACTTCCCAATGGAGTGCACAAGGCTTTATATGCCCTTGTTGAGATCCATGTCTTATCTCATTAAAGTTTGTATGCTAAAATTATGAACGATAAAGCTCGCTTTTTCTTCTAGATTTGAAAGGAACTATTTTCAACTAGAAAGCCAAGTGTACCATGACGAAAAATTTCTCGAACTAGAAATACTCTCCTCCAAGAAAACTTCCAAATGAAACTATGCCAAATAGGGCTGTGTGCTTGAAACCGATTCAACAACCAATGCGAATTGTGAATGTTCTGAAATCACACTTTATTTATGTACATACAAAAATTACATATTGAGCCTAATAAGCAAAAGCAAGCACAACGTATTGAAATCACACTTTTTAGGCTATATAGGGCCCGTCAACAGAGTAAGATTGCTCTTATTACAACATGTTGAGCAGCAAGTCCGATCGATCGAGTTAATTCAACCCCGTAAATGAAAGAGGAATACAAAAATAATCAAAGAGGAAACACACACAAAACAACAACCCTAGCTAATAATTGACCTTGTCACATGGACTGACCAGGCTTTCTTGGAATAGTATGGGTACAAACTTTTGTCTTTTGCTGATGTGCTTCCCTAAGCAAAAAATAGTCTGAATCTCGGCCGTCTTGGGGTCATAGTAGCCTAACGCCCTCCCCGTGCCGAGCAAAATTCTTCCGTCCCTTGGATCTATGGCTATCGGGTGTCACTAGCTCTGCGGAGTACTACGGTGTGAACCTCCCGAGATCTATGTAGTGCTCCATGGACCACGCCGTGCCATTGCCTTTCATTGCCCAAATCTCCATGCTGTCCAAGCGTGGGTGTGAGCACACAATGCAAATCTGCCCTTGGAGCTCGACGATAGACACACACTCCTCCATCACTACGCGGGCGGCCCCTTCAAGATCTTAAATTCGCGGGTTGCGATATCAAGTGCGATGATTTCATCATAACCCGAAGATTTTTGCCCGAGGAGCTTACCGCCCCGCCATCCAATAAATCTTTCCGCTTGAGTAGGCGGAGGCGTGTCGCCAGCCTATTGGCCCGCCGGGAGGGTCTAACTCCGCCCAAAAACGTAGTATCATCTCCAATGGTTCGAATCTCGCACTCTAGCTTGTAATCCCGTGTTGTCAAGTTTCTCTCCTTGAATATGATACGGACTAGGATATGCAGGCCACTCTCCGCATCATACCCTAGGCCTAAACGGCCCGCAAAGAGGTGCATTGCTTGTCCATCATCGTCATCCAGGGGTAGGGCCTTGTAGTAGCCAGTGATAGGATTGCACACAAAGTCATAAGACATGAAGGCTCCCACGTTGAGCCCATGGCAAGGCTTGGAACAAACTACTCTTGAACAAGCGTCATTGTCGTCTATCAGTGGCGGCACTTGTGATGTGTCATTGATGAAATTCTCCAACGGTTTGAAACTGTTGGGCTTGCCATCGGTAAACATGATTTGAGGAGGTGCCTGAGCCTGACGATGATGATACTGTAAGTGATCTTCGACAAAGCCGTCGCTCTTGATTATGGCACGCCAGTCCTTGCACACCTGGTTCAAGCGTCCAACCGCGCGCGCCGTAAGCCGTGACAGGACCTGGCACCAGGCGTCTGCAGATGGCGATGAACAGATCATCTCGTCAACCGAGCGGCCAACCGGCACGAGGCTCTCCTCAAAGAAGCCCATGGTAGCGAAATGCCCATCGTGCACTACCGGCTCACCGCCGCCGGTGGGTTCCCAGGAGAAGAGAGTCACCGGCGGGTTGTTGCTGCCAGGTTCCACCACAAACACTTTGCACGAGCCTGTGCCAAACATAATCTTCTTCTTGTCGGTCGCTAGTGGGGCGACCCAGTGAGACCTGAGCGCTGCGGCTTCGGCGTCCGCCATGGCCGCCCAATCGAAGCAACGAAGCTCCTCCCAGCCGGCGCAGCAACCTTTTGCCGCCGCATCGTAGTCTCTCAGCAGCCATATGCGGTAGGGGTGAGGGCAGGGCAGCGCCGGCAGTTGGCTCGAGAAATAAGCGCACAAACAGCCATCCAACTCTGTTAGGTCAAAACCAAAACAACCACTGTGCAAAAGCTTTGCTGGGGGCACCAGTGTAGCAAAAGTCTCGTTCGTGACGTTGAAGGCAGTGATGACGCAATCTTGTGCGACGAAGTGCAGGCTCCCGTTGCAGAACACGGCTCCTTGGCCATGCCTGACTCGAAGGCGGCGGCTCGACGGCGGCTCCGTGGCGGCGGGCCTCCAGTAGGTGGACTGGTCCAGAGTGAAGACCTCGCAACGCATAGCATCACGGTGCCAGTACATGCGCACAACTTTGTACTGGTCGGTCGTCGAGCAGTGCCCCAGGCCGTAGGACACGAACGGGCGAGGCTTGTACCACCCCGCCGCCCTGAACGGTGTCCTGTCAGGTAGAGCCAGAATGTGTCCGGTGGAAGGGTTCCAGACGTAGTAGGCGCTGTAGCTAGGGCAGCACAAGAGCACGAGCCCGTTGCATGATTTGTTGTAGTTTATAGGGAAGACCTCCTCTTGTGCAAACATGGCGGAGTTGAGGATCTCCTCCACGACCGGTGGGCCAAATTGGCGGCAAGCGTGGAAGGAGTCGGTGTACCCGGCCGGCCTGACGAAAAGCCCACGCGGATGAGCTCGGCTGGAGTGGAGCTGGCGGAAGCGCGGCGACGTGATCAGGCCGTGCCACGACCGCGACACGCACTGGAAGCGACGCAGCGACTTGGCTGGCAAGCGGGCCAGGATCTCCTCCACAATCTCGTCGGGCAGCGCGGCGGCCTTGATCCGTCGCTTGGGCCTCGTTGCCGTAGCTCCCATGGTTACAGTTTTCGTGGGCTGGGCTGGGATATTGATCGGCCGGCGCTGGCTTCTGCTGCTGCTGAGGATGATGATGAATCAACTGCTGCTGCCGTAGGTGCTGCCCCTGGCTCTCCTTAAATAGGGATCCCAATCAATCATCAACGAGTTCGCAACGGAACTGGGCTAGTAACCCAATTCGATTCGGAGAGCCCGACGCACAGGGTACAGTAGATTAGAATACTTGTTGGGTTATAACGGAGTAGAAACTGTAGAATAGATGCAACAAAAGTTCGAATCCGATCTGGTCTGCATCTTATGAGCCTTGTCCCATTACGGGAACGGATTGGCTGCATCGCGTATGTAGACTGCATCCCCTACATACGTATCCTCAGTGCACGACGCGTGCACAAGTGATGAATACAACGACGCTCTCGCGAAAAAGCCGCGGCGCCGAACTCGGCTTGGCTTCCGTCGGCTCCCTCGGCTTGGCTTCACGCCCCTTTGCTGAGCGTGGCATAATAGCCGGCCCTCTTTTTGGCTTCGTAGGCAAGGTACCGGCCTCAGGCTTCAGATCGTTTCTTGCCCATCGCCGGTAGGCGCTCATCATCCACCTCCGCTGCACCGCCGAGGTGTCGCCGATCGCCAGCAGCTCTGCCACACATCCGCCGAGGTATTTAGTCGTATGTCAATATTTTGCAGACTGGAAACCATACTGTGCAGAGATAATGATATTTTCAAACTTGTCCTCCACACCTGGAGGCTAGTTAGGGTTTAGGGTTCGAAAGTTTGCCATCAATTGGAACTTCAAATCACATGGATCCCACACGTGAATGAGATGCATACTGAGATATCTGTACTGGTTGTTGCCATTTCAGTTAATTTGTTTACATGATATCTAACTGTGTGCTATCAAATTCATTATGGCACATTGATGCTATATTGTCAAAACACAAGTTTTTTTTTTCGCTTTTGATCAAGGATAGGTTAAGTACTAGAAATCTATTGAGGGTTTCGGTTTTTTTCGAAATGAGCGAGCGCCAAGGCGAGAGCGAATCCCCACCCCATCGCCGGCGACCCGCCGCCGTCGGGCCACCACCAGCCCCATCCAACCACCCACTAACCCCCGCTGGCGCTGCCAGCTCCCAGAAGGTAAGCCACCCCCCGTGGTCGACTTTGAAGAGGAGGAGCAGATCGACCGGGGAGATTCAGACGACGAGGACGACATTGAAGACGCTGCTGCTCAATCCGATCTGCCCGGTGAGTGCAGGGGCGATGATGGCCTGGGCTGTCCTGCCCACGCCTGCAGCTCCGCCGCCACCTCTCGGTCGGTCCGGCCAGGCTGGCTATGACCCCCGGGTTGCACGTGGATCTCGCCCGACCCGGATCTGAAGATGACGGCCACCATGATGCACAGCGGACAGCCACCGCTCACCTCCGCTGATGGATGGCGCCGATCCGCTGATCGCGGCCGCCAAGACCGCTTCGTGAAAAGATCGGCCGACGACGGCCCCGGATCCGTCTGCCGCTGGCGCGGGCCATCAAGTCGACCGCTGGTCACCGGCCCGGCCAGGCCCTCGGCACCGCCCTGCCGCCGGGCCGGGCCGGCACCCCCAATCCCCGCGGTCGAGGGCCGGACCGCTTCCGTGAAAGACATGCCGAGGTCGCCACCGGGCGCAGCCGCCGCATCGTCCGCCAGCGGAAACGTGTGGAAGCGACTGGAGATACCGGGCTTTTTCCTCTTCTTCCACGGTGGAGCAGGGCGCGCCGCCCCCCACGACGACGGCCGCCCGTAAGGAAAGCCATTTACTCGTCCCCTTCCAGATCCATGTGATGGGAGGAGGCTCGCATCCATTACTCACCGACGAGCCCCCTTTCACCAAAATGGCAACAATATCGGGAGACACCGGTGGCGCAAGGATCGACGGCCCGATGCCGCCCGGAGCGGACACCGAAGAAGGAGGCGCGCCACCGGCCGGCGACCATTGGTGAGCCGCGCTGCCCTTTAAAGCCCCCCTCCCGGGCCGCTACCGCCGCCCCGCATCCGACCACCAAATCGCAAGCCGCCGAGACCCTCTCCGGTGCCTCCGGTGCTGGGGTCTTGGCCACATTGCCAAGCACCGCCGCCGCAATCCAAGTTCTCGCTAGCATCCGCACTCGCCTCATTTTCCCACCGGAATCCATTCACGGCCCGCCTTGCCTTCCCGAACTCCCACCACCCGCAAAAGGAGCCGCCGCTTCGCCTCTGCCGCCACCGCCGCAAGTCAACCAGAATCCTCCCTCCGGTGCGAAGCAACCGCCGCCGCTGAGATGGAGCGCATGCACGAGAGACCCGCGTTCCGCCCGCACCGAGCAGTGGTCGCCTTTGTTCTCCACGGACGCCATGGCGGCCGAGGCTGGCCGGCCGCCGTGCATGCCGTCATCATCACCGTCCCGCCGGGTGGCGAGTCGCCATCCACGGTGGACATCACCTACGCCTTTGGCGGTCAGCTGCAGTGGCAAGCCACACCTTTTGGTTACTACGCCACGCCCGTCTCCTTCATCGCGGACTTTAAGCTCGCACCGCTAGGGACAAAGCTGTCCCGAAGGGCAACATTGCCGCTCAAGGGCTCGTGCTTCCCGCCCGCCCATGGCGCTCGGCGGGGGGCTCGGTGGATTCTCGCTCTGGTGGCTGCACGTCCCGAGTCACGATGGAGAACGTGCCGAGGAGGCCTGGAACGAGGCGGGCGTCAAGATGATCCTCGGCGACACCGCATCTTCGACGTATTCGACGGCCGCCGGACACCGAGCGATCGTGGCGAGTTCACAATTTCTCTCTTGCCGGGTTTGGATGCGCAGCCCGACTAACCCGCCCAGGGCTGTGGAGGCTACTTTCTTCGAGGCGCACGCCGGCCAGGAGACGGAGGTTGCGGGCCTGGCCTCCCCCCACCGCATCCCTGCCACGCCGCCGGTGGGAAGGAAGGGGGACAGGAACATCCTCGTCCACCTGGAGGGATACGAGGATTGGAGCGCTGCGTCAGATTCCTCGGACTCGGGGACTTCCTCCGAGCATGGCTCCTCGAGGCCGGAGTTCATCCGCTTCACCTGGCATGAGGGGGTGCTCGACGGACGCCCGGCCTCAGGCCAGGCCGGTCATACCTCGCGTCTTGGGATGCAGAGACCCACTTCTGCCCCCGTATCGCCGGGCCCGGACCCGGGCGGCGACGGCGACTACGATGGCACACGACGCCGTACGACACGTCGGGGCTCACGTATGCGCCACATCCCGACTGGATGCGCGATCGAAGCGGCGGTGAGGGTGCGCCGCAGTACTCGCACCCTTTATCGTCGGGCCGCGGTGGGCGCCGCCGAGGGGTCGGGCGCTGGGCTCCCACGCCGCTCCCCGAACGCTGGGGCGACACGCGACCCGCTCCCGCACGCCGGAGGATCGAGCGGCACCGCCGCGCCACCGGTGCGACGCGGCGCCGCTGGGGACTGACGACGGCGGAGGAGCGCCCGACGGGCCCGACCCCATCATCGACATCTACGAGCCGACCCCTTCGGCGGGTCCCGTGGACAAGACCGAGGATCCGATGAGGCCGGAGGCCTCTCTCGTCGGGTCCCAGGAGGAGGCTCCAACTTCACCAACCTACGTGCCGGTGTCCGACCTCTGGTGGGAGGGACGACGCCGGGACAGCAACGACCAGGCAACGCAGAAGGAGATCGTGTTTGGGCCGGGTGTGCAGCTGAGCGCCTCTGATGGTGCCAATGCTGACTCGACGGAGGAGGTCCGGGAGATTGCAGACCGTGTCAACAAGATGGACATTGATGCTGTGGAAGAGACGGCAATGGCTGAGGGTGGGGTTCAGGACCCAGATGATACTGATTTGTTTGCAGGTCTGTTCTGTGATGTGCAGCCGGCTCTGCTTCCAACCCCGTAGCCCCCTCGCAGAGTCGCAAGGGCAGGCGCGCCGCGCAAAGGAAGGAGATGGTACCCACGCGATCCAGCTCACGCCTCGCTGCAAAGCCGTCCACTGTCCCAGTTGCCCAGCGTGCACAGCAAAGGCTGATGAAGGGCCTAAGCTTCGTCGACAGCTCCCAGGGGCCGGCGCCGGACCAGGCTGTTGTGGAGTACCTGGACCTCTATGCTGAGAACCTCCCTGAGCAGGCAGTCAAGGCAATTGAGGTGGCTTCCCGGATGGGGAACAGGAGGCTCGTGAAGATCCTGGAGGCAGTGGTGATGGAGGCCTCGGCACCTGATGTGGAGGTGTAGGGAGTGCTACTCCATGTTATGCAGTCCTGTGTGTGTCCAATGTTAGTTAGCTCAGTGCCAGCGCCGTCCGGGCTTCTCCCGGAGAAGTTAGGTTTCATTTCATCCTGTGTTGTAGTGATTTGGGGCACTCTTGTGCGATCTGTTAGTGCTGGAGGTGTTGATCTGTGGTGTAGCTCTGTGAAGCTGGGGTTTGGGCTCCCTGTGTCTGTTGGGGGAGGAGGTCTGTTTCAGTGTATCAGTCCAGTTGCAATAGAATTGAGGTTTGCTGGCCACCTGTGTCACCGGTTTTGTGCTTCTCTGCCGATGTCTGTTCTAGTTTCAAAATGAATGACAATGATGCAAAGATACTGAACTGGAACGTCAGGGGGCTCAATAACCCAAATGAGAAGAGAAGTAGTCGAAGTTGTTTGTGTCAAAATGCTAGACCACTCATTGTTTGCATTCAAGAGACAAAGCTGGATCTGGTGGATAGGCCCTTGGCGATGGAGTTTCTGGGAGGTCGGCTTGGTGCAAATTTCGAATTCTTGCCTGCTACACAGACAAGAGGAGGTGTACTCATAGCCTGGGACGAAGACCATATTGGGGGATGCTTAATAAAGAAGGACATCTACTGTTTGTCTGTTTTGATAACGCTGAGGCTGTCAAATTTCTCCTTTGTGTTAACTACTGTATATGGTCCGACAACAAATGCAGAGAGGAGCTCGTTTCTGAGTGAGCTGACTCGATGTCGGCCGGCTGGTCAGCCTTGGCTATGCATTGGTGATTTCAACCTGATTTGTAATGCTGAAGATAAGAACAACGAAAACATCGATCGGGCAAATATGGCAAGGTTCAGACAGGCCCTACAAGCAAGTGAATTGATGGAAATTAAATTGCAAAATCGGAAATTCACCTGGAGCAATGGAAGAAGGAACCCCACCCTCGTGCGCCTGGATCGAGCTTTCTGCTCGGTGGATTGGGAGGAGGCGTTCCCATCGGTCAACCTGGTGGCACTCAGTAGCTCGCTTTCGGATCACTGCCCTATCTTCCTGCACAACCAGCCCTTGCCACACCGAAGAGCAGTGTTTCGATTTGAAAACTTCGGTCCGGCGCCGACTTCCTTCGTAGTGCAGGAGGCATGGGCGGCATTTGCCAGAGGCTCCTCACCGCTGATGATTTTCCACAATAAGCTCCTGAATACAGCAGCAACACTAAGAGCTTGGAGCAAATCATTATTCAGTCAGGCTAAGCTACAACTCGAGATGGCAAATGAAGTGATCCTAAGATTGGACGTGGCACAAGAGTCAAGACGGCTATCGGACGCTGAGACAGTGCTTTACAAACGACTAAAGATGCAAGTCCTCGGTTGGGCGGCGATAGAGCGTTCAAGACGACGGCAGTGCTCCAGAGTCATCTGGATAAAGGAGGGAGACGCCTGTACCAAATTCTTCCACCAGAGGGCTAATGGCAGAAGGAAGCGGAATCTCATTACTTATCTGAAAGACTCCAATGGAGAGATGGTTTGGAGTCACGCTGCAAAGGAGGAGATCATGCACCAGCACTACCTACACGTGTTGGGTACTAAAATGGAGCGACGACGCACTCTGGATTGGGAGAGCCTCGACCTCTCTCAGCTTTTGGACCAGGACTTGGATCGGCATTTCACTCTGGATGAGATCAAAAGCACTATTGACGAAATGCCAAAGGAGAAGGCCCCTGGGCCAGATGGATTCACAGGCCTGTTTTACAAACACTGCTGGGAAATCATCAAGAATGATCTGCTACTAGCTATGGAGTCCTTTCACCAATTGAGAGTTGGTCCAATGAGGCAGTTAAATGGGGCTAACATCACTCTTGTTCCAAAGATGGAGGTTGCTGACCAACCGAGTCTATTCAGACCAATTAGCCTGATCCACTCCTTTGGCAAGCTTGTAACAAAGACATTGGCAAGGCGATTAGCACCTCACATCGACAAACTCATCTCCAAGTCCCAGAGCGCTTTCATTAAGCGACGATGTATTCAGGACAACTTCCTATATGTCCGGAATCTGGCGCGAGCATACCACAAAAAGAAGATACCTGCGCTGCTGTTTAAACTGGACATCTCGAAGGCTTTTGATACAGTCTCATGGGAGTATATGCTTGAGCTATTGGATAAGAGAGGCTTCAGTTCAAGATGGAGGGACTGGCTGTCCATCATTTTCAAGACCTCGCATTCCACTATCCTGATCAATGGAGCTGAAAGTAAACAAATCAACCACGCCAGGGGATTGCGGCAAGGAGATCCACTCTCCCCCTATCTGTTCATCCTAGCAATCGACACCCTCCACAACATCCTAGAGGCTGCAACTTCGAACGGTACCCTGTCGCCTCTACGTGGCCGAGAGGCTAATCTAAGACTCTCTCTCTATGCGGACGATGCCGTAATCTTCCTCAACCCAGCCAGGGAGGAGGTCACAGCCCTTTTCAAAATCCTAAGCGAGTTCGGTGCTGCTACTGGTCTGCAGCTAAACATAGGCAAGTGCACTGTTTCTCCTATTAGATGCTCTGGGATTAATTTGGATAATGTCCTTGCTGGGTTTGGGGGTGCCCGAGCAAACTTTCCGCTGTCCTACTTGGGTCTGCCGATCAGTTTAGGGAAGCTTAAGCTGGTGCATCTTCAAAAATTTGTTGACAAGTCCCGCAACAAAACAGCTACCTGGCAAGGAAGACTGATGAACCCGGCAGGAAGAAGAGAACTTGTTCGGTCAGTGCTCTCTGCAATGCCGATCTATCTACTCACCTCCATCAGAGCGCCAAAGCGTTTCCTCTCGGATATAGATCAGTCGAGACGATCCTTTTTATGGGCAGGAGACAAGGAGATCACCGGTGCAAAATGCAAGGTAGCATGGATAAATGTGGCTAAGCCGACTGAATATGGCGGCCTTGGAATTCTTGATCTGGAGAGCTTCAGCCGCGCGTTAAGACTGAGATGGCTGTGGTTTCAGTGGTCCAACCCGGACAGGGCATGGGTTGGGACAAAGCTCCCGGTCCAGGGGGATGATCTGGCGCTTTTCAACGCGGCAACGGTTGTCACAGTAAGAAGTGGCACCAAAGCTTCATTCTGGCAGTCAAGCTGGATCCATGGGAGAACAGCGGCCAGCATAAGCCCGAACCTTTACAGACATAGTAGAAGGAAGCAGAGGACTGTCAGAGACGCAATGCTCAATCTTAACTGGGTTTGGGACATAGCCTATGACTTAAATCATGAGCTCCTAGACGAATTCTTCAGACTATGGTCGGCTATCGAAGAGTTACAGTTAAATCTTAACACGGAGGAGGAGGACTCCATTGTTTGGATCTTAGAAAGTTCAGGCATTTACTCGGCCAGCTCTGCATACAACATCCAGTTCGCTGGACAAGTTCAGTCATCCTTCCCGTCCCTCATCTGGAAAGCGTGGGCGCCGCCAAAATGTAAGTTTTTCGTTTGGCTGTTACTCCAGAACAAGCTCTGGACAAATGCGCGGCTGCAGCAGCGACATTGGAGGAACAACTACTTCTGCCACTTGTGTATGAGGAATCTAGAGACGGCACATCATCTTTTCTTCGAATGCCCTTTCTCTATGCACATTTGGCAACTGGTTGCAGCGTGGAGTAGATGTCAAGAACTTGACCCGGCTGGATGGGAGCTGAGCGCAAGAAATCATCAAGATATATTAAGCTGTTTCAGTCAACTGGCTTCCATCGGAAAGAAGGCACACACGGTGGCCATCCTGACGATGTGGAACATCTGGAGGCAAAGAAACGAGATTGTCTTCAGAGGACACAGTCGATCAACAGCCACGCTAATGCGAGAGATCAAGGATATGGCATCCAATTGGGCACTAGCAGGGTGCTCGACGCTATCTGTACCCTTAGTCGTTAACTCAATTAGGGAGTAGTCAGCATTATTTTCTAGCCCCAAAGTTGCTTAGGTAATTTGGGGAGGCGCTTCTCGCGCGTGTATTTGATAACATTTGCTCTCCTCTTATTAATTCAAAGCCGGGTTAACCGGATCTTTCCAAAAAAAAAAAAAAAAAAAATAGAAATCTATTGAGAAGGAGAAACATGCAATTGGAATCTTTTAACTGTGAACTCTGCGGTCTGTCAATACAGGGAAGTGTGGAATATTTAATTTTAACTTGTCCCTTTGCTAGACGATGTTGGGGAATCATTGGGCTGGACTATTCTGACGATGCAAGTTTTTCTACAGTTGTCAATATTTTCAGAGATCAGTTCTTCATTGTGGTTGTTATTCTCCTGTGTTGGATGTTTTGGTCAGCAAGAAGTAAAATCATCTTCGAAAGATCACAATGGTGCATTCAGGATTGCAGAGTGGTTTTTTCACAAGGAGATCTTACTAATCTGTCACATAGTAAAAGCAAGCCTTAGTTTTCAGTTTGATCAATGGATCACATATATTTTTTAGTGTCTCGATTGCTTTCCCTTTTTATTTCCTTTGTGTTTTTTTCTTTTACTGAGCTCTTAGGCAGATCATTCCCCTCCATTTTTTTTTGGATTGGCTTGAACCCTCCTCCGTTCTCTGTTCGTCAGTTGTTTTAATCTAATAAGATCCTCTCGAGGGGCACCTCCAGTTTTCTAAAAAAAATTGATGCTATACAAAGTATATATTTTTACTTAATGAAATTCCCCACAAAAAATACTGGTACTAGCCTTGATATGTGTGTTTATTCTAATTCCGATGAGCATCCTTAGAAATCCGTTCTTTGGGTACTCATTGATTTAAGCTTTTAGTATCCTTGACTCGACTTTGTTTCTGCAGCAACAGTAATCAACAACGAAATTGAGATGCCACTCAATTAACAAGGATGGCAAATCAGTGGTTGCAACAACTGCAAAAGGTGTCCTTAACAATGACTCTTCAGTCAGCAAAGGTTTGTGAAGCTAGCACCTAGGAAGAATTTACGAAGAGGGTGAGCCCTGACCTTTTAATGTTGTATGTGCTCACTTGACTTTATTCTTAAGTGAAAGTCTGAAAGATCCTTGAACTTTCTCTAGCAACTTTACAGACATCACATCAGTCACTTGTGTACCAGTTTAGCTCAGAACAGGCAATTGCTAGTTCTGACCAAATACATCAACAATTCAACATCCTATCATACAAACAACACATATGTTGGGGTTCTCTTCATAGTTTCTGACCTGGCAGACTATTTCTTGTGGTGCACTTGTTCTTAGTCTGTGTGTGTCATTAGTGGTGGCAGCCAGTTGAACTAGCCTAATATATTATCATCTTTTCTATAATGCAATGGCATGCAGCTTGCATGCATGTTCAAGGGTACAAAAGCAAGCAACTATACATTGGACTGTTAAAAACTTGAAATGAGCAGGAATGTCTACAGTTTTACTTGCTTATCTAACTAAAATCTTAGAAATAAGTAACTGCATTCATCCAATCAATGTTATTCTAATGCTAGATGGCTGGAACTATGTCCCATTCCTCCCTCCATATAAGCACCAGATAGAAGATCTTAGCACTCGCTTAAAGCCGTAACAGAACTTTATGAATTCAACAATGTGCCCTGCAACACCTTAATATCTAATTTTTGGCTAATCAGCTAATCAGAGATGACCTTGTACACCTGCTAATTTGGTTAATTGAGACATGTTGTTTTCAAGCTAATCGGAGATTCACAGATATAGATATGTAAGCTATCACAATTTCTAATGCACCTGCTAATTTGGTTAATTCAGACAGGCCACATCTAAATTAAAGGTCTAATCAAATGCTCTATAAGTTCATCTATAAGAAGAATAAATTGGACTATCAGCTCCTAAAAGTATGCCTATCTGTTCTTTGTATCCTTGAAATCTGACATGATATCATCATTAGGTGCAGTGTTCTAGTTTCACCTTCGACTTGTACAAGCAAGTTGTTGGCGATGTATTGACCTGTCTGAAGTATAGGAGGAGCCTCAAATGAATCTCCCTCTTCCCCTAGCAAAAACATTTGACCAGAGATTGAAGAAATAACCTGCAGGTAGTAGGCTGCCAGTGCTCCTGCAGGTTGCAGTCCTTCTTCAAGTTCTGCGCCACTGAGGCTAGCCTCAACGGCGTGGGGAGAGCAGAGAAGTATGGCGACGACGACGAAGCGACCACAACCACTGCTAGACCGCAGGAGGCCTGCTGATGCAGTGACAATTTGAGCGCCGACGGGAGCAGATCCGGGAGATGTGCTGCATCGGCAAGAGCGCATTCGGCACCGTGGCCAAGGCGCGGCACAGCGTCACCCGCGAGACCGTCGCCATCAAGCGCATCACGGCGGCTGCCGCGCTCAAACACCCATGGCTTGCCAAGGTCGACGCGATGGAGCTGCTGAGGAACGAAGAGGCGGAATCGGCGTTGCCCAAGCCCAAGCAGCAGCTGCTCGTGGCTCCAACACTCCCCAGCGATGCGTGTAACTTAATGAGAGAGTCCTTCGATTTTAAGATCTGATCAGTCTATTCTTCGTCCTGAGCAAGGTCATGTAACGCTGAGGCGTGCATTGCATTATTGAATCGATTTTTGAATCGCCTATGCAACGCTGAGACTACATTGCATTACTGAATCGATTTGTGAGAAAGAAAAAAAAAAAATCTGGTCCTTATAGATTATCAATCATACTCTTGGATATTTATGTACTGCTCTTACCTCAGTATGTGTCAGATCAATTCTTCAGACAGAATTTATTTTATCTTGAAATGCAATGGACTTCTGTTCTCTACCTATTTGCAGATTGCAGTATATGCTCATTGTGCAAGGTTTCATGTGTCTTTATGATTTTTTTTTCCCATAATGCAGCAGAGTTTATTAGGTCATTGTCTTTTTTCACGATGTTGTAACATATTGTAGAGTTCATTATGTCATTGCCTATTTAGGATTGTCTATTTATCACTGTTACATGAAGCAATTCAGCAAGACTTGCATGCATCAGTGAACAAAGGAGTGTTTCAGGTATGAGCGGGCAATACTTGCATGCATCAGTGAACAAATGTAAACATCTGTGACCATTTAGAATTCAGATATTCTGCTGTGAACATCCAGCTGAATCTAAAGCATATGATTGCATAACACTAGAGGAATCATATAGGGCAAAACTCAACATTCATATAACAGGATATAACAGATAACATTCAGATAACAGGACAACACATAACATTCTGCCGTGAACATCCAGCTGAATCTAAAGCATATGATTGCAATCAACAGATAACAGCAATTGCAGAGACTCAACAGATTTGTATTGCACTCAACAGAGGAATTACACGGACTCAACAGATTTCTAGGGCCTAAACGACGCGACCGCCTCTTCCAATCGCTCTTCCACTTGCTCAGCAACGTGTCATCCAGCTTTCGATACCTCATGAATAGTGATTCAGGCATTGTCTTGTTTTGAAGCTCTTTCAAGTTCTCGTATCTCTTTGTATATGTGTTCGCGGTCTCTTGTTGATCTGCTAGGAAATACTTGCCCTCCAGCGGATCCATCACTGGCGCATCCAGTGGGATCAGCGAACAGGTGTCGGACTTGCAGCAGAAGCCAGAATCGCTCATCTCCGAATCATGCGACTTCAAGAACCCCATAACCACGCATCGATTGCAGAAACGCAATGCACATCCAGTCGTCCTCCACCTCATGTCCTTCGTCCCACAGACCCCGCAGCTGCTACCATCGGACGGCTTGCGTTTCAACTTCATGCTTCGGAAGACGAGTCCCGACCGAATGTTCCTCCGCCTTTGTGCTCGGCGCTTGTTGAAGCCCATTGCCGCCAATCCGGCTAATCCCGCCAACCCCGCAACCACAGCCGCCGCCGCAGATGTGGCATGTCGGCCCCCAGTACTGCTGCTGGTATCCGCGTTACGGGCGATTCTGTTCACGGCGTGGAAGCGGCTACCGGAGTAGGCGGGGAGGTCGGAGGCGACGGTGGCGAGGTGGAGGCGTGGGAACGGGAAGTAGATTCCGTGTACAGCGACGCGCGAGTTGATCACCACGTCAGGTTCCTTGATGGCTATGTAGTTGACCCGGACCTCGTCGGTGGCGGAGCCGGCGCCGACGGTGATGACGAGCTTCTGGTCCTCGCCGGCCAGGGTGGGAAGTACGGTGCCGGGGCGGAGGAGCAGGAGGTCGGCGCGGGTGAGGCGGTGCCCGGGGACGATGTGGAAGCGCACCGCCGAGACGTAGCCGTGGCCTCCACCAGTCAGCCTGCCACCAGTGAAGATGACCTGGTCGTCGAGCGCGAACACGGTGAGGTTGGACAGCTTCTCCAGCTCGGGGAACTTGACGCGCATGGCGAGCGCCACGAAGCCGAAGCCGCTGTCGCGCAGGCGGGATATGGCTTCGCGGATCATGATGCGCACGACGGAGGCGGCGGTCGCGGCAGAGGTGGCTGCCGATTTGGCGCTGAGGTGGTGGCGGCGGCGGTAGTGGTGGAGGTGGACCTGGTGGTGGTGATGCGCATGCGCGTCGTCCTCGACGCAGGAGGCGTGGGAGAGCGGCGGGATGAAGCCGTGGAGGCCGTGCACGACGTAGCGGCCGTCGTCGTAGAGCTCAGGTTCGAGACCATGACGCCGTTGACGTAGAGGCTGGCGTGGTGGACGGAGAAGGGCCCGCGCTGTGGCTGGGCGGCGACGTCGAGGCAGAAGCCGGCGGAGGCCGACGGGAGCTTCATGGCGGAGCGCGGCCGCGAGCTCGGCGTAGGGGTAGTAGCCCAGGGCCATGTGGTCGAGGAGGAGGTGGCGTCGCGAGCAGTCGGGGCACGAGTGCTGGAGGAACACGTCGGGGGCCCCGAACACGGTGATCGCCCCGGGCCACGTGACGACGGGCGTCGAGTCGGCGAGGAGCGTGGCCGACGAAGCCATCTCGTTGTACCCCAGCGACGCGAGCACCTTGGCGATCTGCTGCAGGCCGAGGTTGTCGCCCGTGCCCGAGGACACAACCCGCGCCGCGTCGTCGTGGACGGGAGGAGGCGGAGTGCTCGCCACCACGTCCTCGCGGTACGCCTCGTCGACGACGGGTGGTGGAGGCGAAGGGATCGTCGCGTCGCGGTACGCCTCGTCGACGACGGGAGGAGGAGGCGAAGGGAGCGTCGTCGCGTCGTGGTACGCCTCGTCGACGACGATAGAAGGAGGCGGAGGGCTCGTCGCGTCGCGGAACGGCTCGTCGGCGACGAGAGGAGGTGGAGGGCTCGCCGCGTCGACGACGGGTGGAGGAGGCGCGGCCTCCGACTCGGACGCCTCCTCAGCCTGCGGCTGCAGCGGCGCGAGGGAGCGCGACATCGGATCCCCCGCGGCGAGGAGGGGAGAAGGGGGCGGCGAGGGAGGTCGAGGCGCGTGGTCGTTTCGCCCGTGTCCGCGGCCGCGCCCATCACCGCCATGGCGTCCTCGGCCGAGGGAGCCTGGGCGGAGGCCACGGTGGTGAAGAAGGGGTTGAGGACGCGCAGCGACTGGCGTGTCTCCCCGACTCCGACTCCACGCGGTTCTGGCGCATGGACGGCGCGGTGTCGAGGCGGGCGGTGGCCGTCATCATGGACGGGGAGCGGTGGTGGTGGTGGTGGTGGGGACCGTGGCCGTGGTGCTGGAGGTGGGAGTGGGAGACGGCGGCGGGGGTGGAGAGGAGCAGAAAGGCGAGGAGGAGAGCCGCCATGGCTGCTCTCCTCTGCTCTGCTGCGGGCGACGAGGGAAAAAGCTGCTGCGGCTGAAACGGAACGGGACAGAGAGGGTGGTGGGGTGGGTCCGGTTTATATTGCCCGAGGGGCAGACGGCAGAGCGAGAGCACGAGAGCGGAGAGCGCTCGCGAGTTGATGAATGTGAATGACGGAAATGCCCCTGTGCTCCTGTACGTCCAAAAGGCTCGGGTTCTCTGCTGTCTTGGCCAGCAAGTAGATCAATGTGAAGGACGAAAATACCCCTCTGCGCCTCTGCAATCTCCGTTTCGGCGGGAGAATTCCCAGAATCTTTTTTTTGGGTTGTTGTTGCTGACGTACGCACGGTCCTTTAGGGCGCGTTTGGTTCCCTTCTGGGTACCGGCTGCATCGGCTCTCCGGAGACAGGCTCACGGGCCAGCAGCGCGCGAGCCAGGCTCCGCAGAAACGAGGTCCAGTCTCGTTTCCCGGCAGCCAGGCTGAGCTCCGATTTCTGCATGCAAAGGTGCGAGCCAGACCTAGATGCAAGGAACCAATCATCCCTCACTTGCATGCGCTGAGCCTGGCTGGCGGTGCTGCAGCCAACCAAACGTTCGTGGGGTGCATGCACCGAGCCTGGTCAGGCCACAAGCAAGCAACCAAACACGCCCTTGTGCTTATCTCGTGCTCAGTTGTGTGCTTTGCTTTTGCGTCGGTTCTGTTACAGGCTTACAACCATTGGGATTGGGATGGTTGTTGGTGCCTTCGTGGAATCGTCAAATGCAACGTAGAATTGTGCTTCTACCGAGCAATTTCAAAACTCAGTTTACTGTGTACAGGGGCGGAGCTAGGATGGCTTGTAGGGTGGGCTAAATAAAGGAGAATCAATAAAAATGAGGTGATTACATGGTAAAATTAGAGGTTAAATATAGTAATTATAAGGAAAAATCTTCCTCCCAGGGAGGGCTGCTGCCCGGGCAGCCATGGCCGTGCATCCGCCCCTGACTGTGTAAAGATAAAATTACATGAGGTGAAACACACGGGCAGAATCTTGGAGAAGCTAACGTACGCTTTATATTGTAGCTCAAGAAAATGAGAGTTGCCACTTGCCAGAATCTTTAGAAACTAATAGTACAATTAAACGACAGTTCACACAATTCATATATATTTTCCTAAATCTAAAAACAATAATAAAATTACATGTACGTATCAAACACTAAGATATGTATAATGCACCTTTCCTATGTCTCAGTTGAAAGAAATTTGTTAAATCCATCTTGTGACGTGTGCTCTGTCCGATGTGGGCCAAGATGCATACACCAAATTGTGGTAAAATTGTTCAAATCAGATCTTGTGCTTTGTGCTCCGCCCCTCTTTCGTCTGTTTTTCCATAGAAAAAATTATTTATTGTCTTTTTGTTTGTCGTGGTAAAATTGTTCAAAACTGTATATTGTTCTAAGAAGGGGGGAGCATGCGGGGGAGGGAGGACGGCAAGCGGTTGCCCGAGCAGACCTCCCCATGGCCCTGCACACGCCCTTTTTCATCGCCGACGCCCTCAACCGCACCCTTCGGTGTCGAGGCTGGTCCGCGGGCGTCGGGCAGCGATGCGGTGGCACCCAAAGGCAATGGCGCGGTGGGGGCGACAGCGGTGCGGCTGGGGGTGACAACCGGGCCCAGCGTTCGCCAGCCGCGACTTCACCCTCCTCAAGGTCGTCAAAGCCGTCGCCGACGGTGGCGGCGTCGGATCAGAAGCTCGCCCATTACGAGGCCCACGCCGGAGCCAGCTCCAACGAACAGGGGTGACGCCAAGGGTCCGGACCGGGGCACCCTCGCCGGCCGGCATGGTCACCCGGCTCGGCGGTGCCCATCCCCAATGGCGACGGCGCGTGCCCACCACCCTAGGCCGCGGCGCGACAGACACGGCGGCGGCGCTCGCCAGGTGCCCGCGACACGCCCGCCCGCGTCCGGGAAGGGGTCCCGGGACGTGCAGCCGCCGACGAGCTGGGTTGGGGAGGGAGTCTTCCGGGTGGTGTTCGCAACATGCAACATGGGAGCGTCCCCACCCCAGTACCATGGATGGATAGATCAGCTCGGGGGAGCTCAGATCTGGGTTGGGGCTGGGTAGGAAGGTGGACGGGAGCAGCACCGGTGGCGGCGGGCTGGCGGCGGCGCCGTCCGCCAACGGGAGGGAAAGGAGGGTCGGGGGTCGGGAGGGTGCATCCTTCCCTCTTTCCCAGTTCTTTTCACTTGCTTACTATAATATCTTCAAAAAAGTTCTTGATATTACGGTTTCTTAGTACTATATCATCGAAATAGAGGGGTTTCCTTGTTTTGGGAAAGATGTTCGGGAATGATTTGTTGACAGCAGGGTAACTTCTATTTTCTTTCAACAGGTTTCCTCTGCAATAAGTGTTTAGCAGTCGATGGTCCTCCCTATAGTTCAAAAAAAAAAAAAAAAAAAAAGACTGATAAGGGCCCATAAAACGGTCAAAATCTGACATGGCTGAACATTTTTTAAAAAAGAAATTTTGTGAGACATAGCTGAACATATAGCAAAATTATTCTCAGTCGATCATATAGGCGCACGAAAAGCAGTAGTACGACTCATTCAGTGGATGTGTCTCCATGGGTTTTCTAAAGTGTTTCATGCACATTAAATGTTGCATGAATAAACACCTAGGAGAGAGAAGAAAAAAATTTCAACATGGTGAAATTTTTGGACACTGTTTCAAATGCGTTGGAAACGGGAAGACAGAAATAACACTTCACCATGAAACTATGCAATTAAACCATACATTGATAGAGAGACCGTGAGACCCGTAAGCCTCTATGAAACCGCGTGTAATAAAACTGTGCATCGTAAGGAGACGCCTATTTCATGCTAAAGTTTCACGTCATGAAAACTGGGTGGTGAAACTCTTCGTTAAGACTGATCTTTACGATGCATGAGCACAAACACTTTCAGACCAGTCGGTGTGTTCTAGCTAAGAACACCTATAGTAATGTGCAACAAAATAAAAGCAGAATTCAATTTAATTATCAGGATACAAGTACCTAAAATAGAACTGTTTCTCACTTCTCCATCTCTTAATACATGTCAGCCCATTCTGCGATTCTTTACGGATGCAGTCATAAACACTGATCTCTTCAGAGTCACCGTTGTAACCATTTAGTGTCACCGGCGAGACCGTCGCCATCAATGGCACCACCGAGCCCGACGGCTTGCACCGCGCGGACGTTGTCGGGTTAGAAGCATCGAAGCACAAACATGTTAAAACCCCCAACTAACTTACAAAATCCACGAGAAAAACTAATTTACAAAAAATTAAGTGTATCGGATACGTAGCCACCAAGGAAATAAACCCCCTCCCTACTGCGGCGCCCAGATCGCTCGGAACAACGCCGTCCTCCTGCCCTCGATCCCGCCGAGATGGAGCCCCGCCATCCAGAGCAGGCAGCGGGATTAGCGCCGCCGGGACAACCTGCAACAAGAGGAGCCACGACGCCGCCTTCGGCAGCACCGACGACTACGAGGAGATGTGCTGCCTCGGCAAGGCGCGTTCGGCGCCGTGGCCAAGGCGCGGCACCGCGTCACCGGCGAGACCGTCGCCATCAAGCGCATCACCGAGCCCGACGGCGGCGGCCCCGAGGAGCTGGTGCGGGAGGCGCGCCTCCACGAGGCGTGCGGAGGCCACCCGTTCATCGTCGACGTCCACGGGCTCGTGCGCGACCCGGCCACCGCGGAGCTCCGCCTCTGATGAAGTGCGTCGGCGGGCCAAGCATCGAGAGGAGGGTTCCTCCGTGGCAAGCGGCGCCGCCGCGGCCATCCGGTGCTCCCGGAGGCCACGGTGCGCACCATCATGTGGCAGCAGCTGACGGGCGCCGAGAAGATGCACGAGGAACGCATCGTCCACTGCGACATCAAGCCCAACAACATCCTCATCAGCGACGATGGCAAGTCCGTCAAGATCTGCGACTTCGGACTCGCCATGTCCATGTCCGAGGCGTCGCCGTCGTGCGAGCTGGACGGCACGCTGTGGTACATGGCGCCCGAGGTGCTGCTGGAGAAGCCCGACTGCGACGCGCTCGTCGATTCCTGGTCGCTGGGTTGCGTCATGGCCGAGCTCATCAAGGGCCAGGTGCTATTCGAGGACGGCCGCTGCGAGGAAGGACAGGCGCGCTCCATCTTCGACGTGCTCGGCTACCCAGACGACAGTTCGTGGCCGTGGTTCTCGTCCACGCCGTTCGCCATCGAACTGGTGCCGATACTAGACAACGTGCATCATGACAACCATTTGCGCAAGAAGTTCCCCGAGGCAGTGCTGTCCCAGCAAGGATTCGAGGTCCTGAATGGCCTCCTGACGTGCAACCCCGACAAGCGGCTCACGGCGGCTGCCGCGCTCAAACACCCATGGTTTGCCAAGGTCGACGCGATGGAGCTGCTGAAGAACGAAGAGGCGAAATCGGCGTTGCCCAAGCCCCAGCAGCAGCTGCTCGTGGCTCCACCAATCCTCCAGCGATGTGTGTAACCTGATGAAAGAGTCCTTCGATTTTAAGATCTGATCAATTCTTCGTCCTGAGAAGGTCATGTAATGCTGAGGCGTGCATTGCATTATTGAATCGATTTTTTTTTTTCGAAAACGTGCAGTTTGCACGTTAGAGTTTTACACGTATTATAGCCAGATTCTGTAATATGTCCTAGGTGCTACTTGGAGTGGGTTAAGTCCCTAGATGGTATACCCATGCTTGATACGCTGGTTCGTTTGCTTGCTGATAGGTCTGATACCTTTTTAGCCGTTGCGAGTTTTCTAGTGCTGTCTTATGTTAGTCTGTTTCTTTCTCCTTCTTTGATGGTTTGTATGCTCAAACAATTGTATTTCCGTTCTCAATACGTAATCGAAATGGGGTTCTCCCTCGGTTCTAAAAATAATTAAAAAAGAGTTTTACACGACCAATGTTCAGGCCAAAAGATTTCGCACTCTAGCTTGCAATCCCGTGTTGTCAAGTTTCTCTCCTTGAATGTGATACGGACTAAGACACGCAGGCCAATCTCCGCATCATACCCTAGGCCTAAACGGCCCGCAAAGAGG
Source organism: Hyparrhenia diplandra (assembly GCA_015847255.1). Classification (NCBI taxonomy): domain Eukaryota; kingdom Viridiplantae; phylum Streptophyta; class Magnoliopsida; order Poales; family Poaceae; genus Hyparrhenia; species Hyparrhenia diplandra. The sequence goes on along the minus strand of JADLZK010009016.1, from coordinate 1,079 downwards.
TGCATTGCTGCTTGTCCATCATCGTCATCCAGGGTAGGGCCATGTGGTAGCCAGTGATAGGATTGCACACAAAGTCATAAGACATGAAGGCTCCCGCGTTGAGCCCATGGCAAGGCTTGGCACATACTACTCTAATAAGTGTCATCGCCGCTCTATTAGTGGCGGCACTTGCGATGAGTCATGGATGAAATTCTCCAACGGCTGGAAACCGCTGGGCTTGCCATCGGTAAAACATGATTTGAGGAGGTGACTGGTGATGACATTGTAAGTGATCGACGACAAAGCCATCGCTCTTGATTATGGCACGCCAATCCTTCCACACCGTTCAAAGGCGCCCAACCGCGGCGCCGCCGAAGCCATGATAGGACTTGGCACCAGCGCCCCGATGGCGATGACCGATGATCTCATGAACTCGTGGTGGCCAATCGGCACGAGGCTCTCCTCAAAGAAGCCCATGGTAGCGAAATGCCCATCGCGGCACTACCGGTGCACCACGGGTGGGTTCCAATGAGAAGAGAGTCATCGACGGGTTGTTGCTGCTAGGGTCCACCACAAACTCTTTGCAAGAGCCTGTGCCAAACATAATCTTTTTGTCAGGATATATCATCACCAGTGTGGCAACCTAGTGAGACCTGAGCTCTATGCATTCAGCATCCGCCATGGCCCCCCAATCGAAGCAACGAAGCTCCTCCTAGCCGGTGCAACAACCTTTTCCCGCTACATCATAATCTCTCAGTAGCCATATGTGGTAAAGATCGGTTGGCGTTGGCACCTGGCTTGAGAAATAAGCGCACAAACAGCCATCCAACTCTATTAGACCAAACCCACCACTATGTCGAAGGTCTGCTGGGGGCACCAGTGTAGCAAAAGTCTCGCCCATGGCATTGAAGGCAGTGACGTTGGGTTTATGCCCAATAGTCAAAAGCTCATGTGGCCCATGAAGCAAGTCCATTAGTATTACTATAAATGCTAATGATCCGGCCACCGGCTAATTAACCCTAATCACCCATATCCACCACGCCGCCGGTGCCTGTGCGCGCACGGCACACGCACACGCCCGCCCGCCGTCGTAGTGTACG